>PVLD010005758.1:0-60791 GCA_004027595.1 Dinomys branickii
TAGTCCACCACCCCTAATCGCAGTCTCAGGAAAAGTCTCTGGACATGAGCAAAATGCAGACAAACTTTCTGCCAAGCCGTAACACACATCATCTGGAGTCCAGCACCCAAGGCAGTCCTTCTTCCCAGCTGAAACCTCCTGAGGCTGGTCTTTACTGGTAGGATTTCTATCAGCCTTCTGGTCTTCTTAGCTCTGACCAAAATCTCCCATACAGAACATTCTAAGTTTTTCCAGCTCTACTTTTTCAGCTAGCATCTGTGAACCTTTCCAAACTCTTCCCATAAGCCATTCCCAAAGTCAGGCATAGTCACAGCAATGACCCCAATTCTCTGATACCCAGTTTTGTTGTAGTTAGGGTACACAGGGGAATAGATTCAACACGGTACACATAATTTATAGGATTATTTTACAGTACTCACCCAAAGAGTCAAATGCAGAAGAGCCCAAGAAATCTGTTCACATCCTAAAGATCCAAAAACTCTAGGTGAGGGCCTGGATCTTTGGCAATGTCCCACATGAGTCCAGCTGAAGACCTAGAGCCCATGACAATGTCCTCCATGAGTCCAACTGGAGGCCTAGAGCCCACAGCAATGCCTCATGCAAGTCTGTATTAAGGATCTGTGCTGGGAAGGCCCAAATATCAGTGGTGGAAGCTAGAAAGCCTGAACCAGTGGAATGAAAGATCTGTGCCAGCAAGCTGAGGGGTCTGCACTGGAGCCAGGAAGCAATGCTCAAGGTAAGGACAAGAGCTCCCCCCAAAAGAACCACAGCATCCTCAGCGACAGTGAGGACCTGAGCCCCTCTGATGATAACAGCTGAGGTCATATCAGGAGAACCAGCACAAGGCTCTTCAGAACCAACAGCACCGTCTTCCCCTTCACTTCTGCTTTTATGCTGTTGGCAACAACCCTCAGGTGTGCCTTCCACACCCAGAGCCACACTGATTCAGTTCAGCTGGGTCAACTTCAGTTATAAGTTGACCATTAGTTAAACCACTACAGATGCTCTTTGTCCATTTGACTTATTCCTGTTCAGCAGAAAAATTTGTGACAGTGCAGAGTTAGAAAGAATCTTAACATATTTTCCTGATACCTGGTTAGAAATTGTCACTGAAAAGTCCATCTTTGCTCCCACTCATGGTATTGGGAGCCTTTTACTCACATCTATATAAATCTATATAATTTCTGAAGGCTGTGATCTCTCACCACCTTTCTATGACAAAAAGTTATGCTGAAAAGTGGGAGGGAGTGTCAGCAAGGATACAAAGACATATCGATGAGCTCGGCCTTCATTGGTTCCACCCACGTGAGGGTTTCATCAACTCTGTGGCCCAGGGGCCAGCGTGTCATGCTGTCTAGTCACCTCCTCTATGCACTGTACAGGTCAAGGTTCCACCCTTCAGTAAATAAAATCCCCTCATGGTTCAGATGTGCCCACCCATTTTTAAAGCGAAATGGAAGCAAAGAGCAAATGGCAGCCACTATGGAATGAAGACTCATTTATTCCTGGTCCTGAAACATCAATGTCATAAAAAGATAACCCACTGAGGGTTACCAAAAATCCAGAGGCAGGATGGGAATGCATGCTGCCTACCATCTGATCATCAGGGACCACACACTCTTCACTCTGTTTCACCCTTCACTGAGGTCTTGTGACAAAGGGAATCTTGAAGCGGGTAACTGGCTTACCTTAAGTTACACATGGTGCGAGTCCACCCACCAAAGTCAAAAGGAGCTGCTGTATTGTACAGGAAGTGATAGGGTTTGTGCTACAGGTCAGAGCAGGAGACCCTGAGATCCATGTTCTACAACTTCTTTTCATATACTTGAGGTAGTCGCCAATTTTCCGTTTTTAACTTTAATAAAAAGAGATCAAGAAATCTTGTACTTCTGGGATTTTTCTAGTCCTCAAACAGTTCTTAAGAATAATGCTTTCACAAATTAGGGATGAATGGTTCAGGGACCAATGATAAATTTTACTTCAAAATAGCAGAATTTAGTACAGAGCAGGATAAAGCGTAGCATGCACTCTGTGGCTGAGGGTAGCTAAGTGTTTGAGAAAAGTGTGTCACAGTGAACAACTCTGGCCCGCACCACCCTGCTTCTGCATGTCTGTCTTGGTCTCTCAGTCTCCATCTCTTTCTTTCCTGCGAAGCTGCTTTCAATATGTCACAGACATCAGATCATGGTAAGTGATCCCTGCCGACAGCTGGAGGGACCCCATATCCATTTTCCACAAGAGATGAGGTTCCCCAGAGATGCTATGTTCAGCACATATGAACAAACAGCACAAAGCCCCACTGTGCTCTCAATCATACCAACACAGTGTTTTCTAGTGTTTCGTCCAATTCCAGCTTTCTGCTTGTCTGAGCAATGGATCGGGGAGGGTAGTGACAGAACCAGCTCCGAGGTTTGAGGAACTCAGGACAGAGTGAACCTGTGGGACCCTTTTCTGGTAAGTAGGAAGCATTTCAGATGGCAGCAGAAGAACATGAAAGGAAGCCTGGGGAGACCAGACCTGCAAACCAGCCCAGCATGAGCTGCACTTAGGCATTTTCTCCTTTGTGTTTTCATGGTAAACTTAAGCCAGTTGACGGCTGAACAATAAATATGAAGTGAGAGTTACAGTGTATTAGGACAGAAAATTTCAAAGGTGACACAGCAACGTCTGAAACATCTGTGGTGTCCACAGAGTGGGCTGAGGGCTGATTAACAGAGAGATGAGAAATCAGGGACAACTGTGAGGCGAGATGTAAGGGCACTTCGCTCTTTCCGAAGGACCCTGGAGAAAGCGTTGCTGCAAAGAAAGGGATTCCCTGCCAACCTGATGTGCTGGACTACAGTGACTCCAAAGAAGGCTTTGGAGGAAGGCAGGATAACTCCGGGATGTTGCATTTGTGGACAGCACTGCTTTTGTAATTTTGAATTTTACCACACAACTGATTCAGTGCTGTCTAACAAAGATCTCTGTCTCCTCCCTCAGAGTGGCAAGAGGAACAAACATGCACAGCGCTGAATCCCACATGAAGTCACCATGCAACACCCGTGTTTGAGACGCAGCTTCAACAATCGTGAGTCTAAAGTCAGTCATTGTCTCTGAGCACTTGGTTCTAAACATTCTGCACTTGATCCACTTTTCTGCTTCTATTTCTCAAAGAAAACATTTTATTCTGCTGACAGAAATGTGAACAATACTATAGAATTATGTAAAATTCAAAGTTAAAATATCTTATTTCAGTCTTTTATGATGAACTTGCAATATCTTTTCTAATTTTTCCATAAAAACTTTCTCATTAGATTATAGAGTACCTTAAAATTTCTGTATTTTTCACTATTTTTCATTAATGTTGTTTGTTTGTTTGCCAGTGGAGACTAAGACTTGTTTTAGGGAAAGAGAGAGAGAGAGAGAGAGAGAGAGAGAGAGAGAGAGACCTATTTTATATTCTTTACACATGGCCCCCTCTCATTTTTTAAAATGTTGATTTGTTTTAGCTAATCCACATGAGGTCCATTATTACTATTTGATTGTAACATGTGTTTTATTTATTTGTTACAATGGATGAACCTATTTTTATGCCTACACCAAAAAAAGTACAAAAAACATTAGCAACCAATGCTTCAAATATTTGCAGGTTATCAGTATCAATTTGATAAACAAACTAGAAAATGTTCAATATGGAAAAGACTGGGCTTTAGGAAAAAATATTAACTTAATTCCATTCAACAAACCTTTATTAAGCATCTACTGGATACCTTTAACAAAATAGGTCCTATAGACCTAAAGATAACTCCAAGATCTGTGCATCCCCACTACCTGCAGATCCCTCCAGGCAGCAAGATGCCCAAACACCACCACAGGCTAAGTGAAGCTCTCAGATGAAAGCAGTCCGTCCTGGCAGCCTGCATCAGGTGACTTCACACACCTTTCACTTCAAATCTATGTCACTTTGTAAACAGCAGTACAGTGTGTGACAACACAAAGACTTCACTCCCTTCCTGAGCTCCTTGAGGGGACACTTGCTAGCAGACTGGAAGGAATTTCAAACAGCATAATCTATGCTTGTCAGATGGCGTGTGCAGAGGGCATGTGAGGACACATTGATCTTCCTAGACTTTCTTCTCTGGAGAGTTTTCTGTTCCTTGCTAGTCAGCTGATGACTGATCTCAGAGCAGCAGCCGTGAAAAAGGCAGGCTTGACTAGCAGGGGCTGGGGGTGTCGTGTGGACTGGAACCTTCCCTAAGCAGGCCCACTTGGGGAGTGAGGATGCACAAGAATCCCTAAGAAGAGAAAAATCAAACTGGAAGAAAAGTTCTGTCTGAGCTGATCTGTGTGTCTTTATATTTTAATAAATGAGGTGGCATAAATAGAAGAGACTTCCTTCCTCCACACTGAGTGTAGTGCCTTTGAAAGTATGTTGACCGCTGTGGAGCTGTGTGTGTGTGTGTGTGTGTGTGTGTGTGTGTGTGTCTGGCCTTGGGAAAGAAGGAAGGGTGCGAGCCAAGGCGAAAGAGGGCAGCACAGCAGGGGCAGATGCGGGCTTGGAGACGTCTGGATGTTCACGGGAAGCAGACGGCTGGTTTCTAGCCTCCTGTCTTCCTGCCCTGCCTCTGAGGTGGCCTTCCTTGGCTTTGCTCAGCCACATGCTCAGCTGGGCAGCATATATAAGCCTAGAGAGGTACCATTTCACGGAAGGAAACACTCAGAATTGTTAAAATCCTAACAGGTTTGCTTTATAAAAAGTTTCAAGCTGATTCTAAAAGTTATGTGGAAATGCAGAGGACCTAGGATAGCTAAAACAATTTTGAAAGAAAGAAAACAGAATTCATTTCCAGACTATATGTCCATTCAAGTAGAATGAACATACAGATCAACAAAACAGAACAGATTACCCAAAACTGGGCCCATCCACACACAGTCAATTAATTTTCAGCAAAGAAACTAAAGCAATTCAATGGGAAAAACAAAGGTCTTTTCAGCAAATGGAGCTGAAACAACTGGATGTTTATAGCAGAACAAAATGAATCTCAAACTCAATCTCAAGCCACACAAAAGAAAGTTAAGATGTATCAAAGACCTAAGCGTGAGCACGCATAAGATAAAATTTTCTGGCAAAACATAAGAAAATATCTTTGTGAATTTGGGTTAAAAAAAGATTTTCATGGTGGCACACACTTGTAATCCTAGCATTCCAGAGACTGAGGCAGGAGACTGCTGTGAGTTCAAGCCCAGCCTGGGTTACATAATGAGTTTAGGGCCACCCTGAACTACACAGTAAGATGCTATCTTAAAAAAAGAAACAAAAAGTTTTAGTTTTCAGCATGTGGGAAGCCAGTTTTCCCAGCACCATTTATTAAAGAGGCTATCTTTCTTCAAGTGAACATGTTTGGCCCCTTTGTCAAAGACAAGATGGCTGAGTGTTTATAGGTGTGTCTGCATCCTCTAATCTGTTTCAGCGGTCATCAGGTCCTTTTTCTTTTTTTTTTTTACCAGTACCATGATGATTTTATCACAGTAGCTTGGTAGTATAATTTCAAGTCAGGGATTGTGATGCCTCCTGTCTTACATTTGTTGCTCAGGATTGCCTTTGTTATTCTATCACCATGCACTAAACTAAAGTCAAAACGGATCAAAGATCTAAATATTAAAACAAAAACACTAAATCTACTGCAAAAGAACATAGGTAGAAATTGTGAAGACACAGGGGTAGGCAGAGACTTCATGAACAAAAACCAAACTGCCCGTAAAATACTTCAAAGAATCAAAAACTGGGATCTAATGCTATTGAAAAGGTTTTGCACATCAAAAGAAATCACCAACAGAGTAAAAGGAAAACCCACAAATTAGGAAAAAAATTTTAGCAAACTGTCCCTTAGACAAAGGACTTCTATCTGGAACATATAAAGAATTTTTAAAAATCACACTTCCAAAATTCAAAGACCAAATCAAAAAAATGGACATCTGAGATGAATACACACCTCTCAGATGAAGAAATACTAATGGTGAGTAAATGTATGAACAATGTTCCACATCTCTGGTCATTCAAGAAACGCAAATTAAAATAACACTGAGATTCCAGCTGACCCCAGAAAGAGTGGCTATCATCAAGAAATCAATCAATAACAAATGCTGGTGGGGGCTGTGGGGCAAAAGAACTCTTTTCCATTGTTGATGAGAGTGTAGACTGGTGAAACCACTGTGGAAATCAGTGTAGAGATTCCTCAAAAAACTAAGATTAGAAGCCCCATCTGACCTAGATATTCCCCTTCTGGGTATTTTCCAAGAAGAACTGAAAACATCATACCACAGCAATATATGTGCACCCAGTTTTATAGCAACATAATTTGTCCTACCTAAATCTTGGAGACAATCCAAATGCCCATAAACTGAGGAATGGATTAAAAAAATATGGTATTTTTATACAATGGAGTATCACTTAGCTATAAAGAAAGATAAACTCAGGATTTTATAGGTAAATGGATGCAACTAGAGACCGTACTCATAAGTGAAATAAATCAGCCCCACATGTGTACACATCATATTTTCTCCACAGTGTAAGGAACTGAAAGAATAAGTAAAATCCAAAAGGTACAATAGATATTGTGAAAGGAAAAGAAACGCCTCAAAAGGAAAGAACAACTGGAAGGGGGCAAGGAGAAAAGAAGGGAGAAAAAAAGATATCTAAGATAATTGTACTACTAATTTCTATTAATTTATTGAAAGGAACAGTTAGTGCTTATATTGTTTGATCAATATGTCTATATCTGGTAATCTCAGCAAGTACTCTGAAGATAATAATATGCAATATAACAACCATTGTTAATTTCTTATGAAATTCTGTATTATTTTTATTGTTTTTTTATCTTCTTTAAAATAAAAAAAGAAAATTTTTATAAAAGGATTTTTCAGGACACAGAAACAACATCAAAGATAAGTTTGATAATTTGATTCACCCTTTGAAAGACATTGCTAAAAAACAGAAAAGCAAGTCATACCCTGCACAAAAAGTATTTATGAAGCATACATCTCATGAAGGACTTTTGTCAGAAACTAAACATTTATGATTCAGTAAACAAATAAAAAAGCAATCAGTAAGAGACAAAATGGCAAAAAAAAGTGAATACTTTACAGCCTTAAAGATGTACAAAAGCCTATGTTTAAATATATTCAACATCAGACCAGGGATATAGGTTAGCAGCATAAGCACCTGCCTGGTAAGTGCAAGGTCCTGAGTTTGATTCCCAGTACCAATAAATAAATAAAAATAAATTTCAACATCAATAGTCATCAAGGAAATGCAAATTAAACCTAAATAAGATACCACAACAGCAAAAACTAAAAATACCAACAATATTTCATCGGTGAGGATGCAACAAACCGAGAATTCTCATTCTTCACTACATGGTATGCAATGCTTTGGAGAACTTGTTGACATGTTGTTACCATTAAACCCAGAAATCTCCTTTTCTGGCAGACTGGAACACTGGTGAAATCAGTGCACACTAAGTGTTGTTTTCATTCCAGTGCTATACTGTTTTTATCACTATTGCTTTGTAGTATAGCTTGAAGTCTGATATTGCTGTGCCACCCACTTTACTCTTATTGCCCAAATTTTTTTTTTCTATTCAGAACTCTTCTGGTGCCATATGAATTTTAGGATTTTTTCTTTAGTTTTGTAAAGCATGCTTTTGGTATTTTGATTGGGACTGCACTGAATCTGTACAACAGCTGTGGGAGTATGGACACTTTGACAATACTGGTTCTACCTATCCAGGAGCAGGGGACACCTTTCTGTTTTCTGATGTCCCCTTCAACCTCCTTCTTCAGAGTACTTTAGTTTTCTTTGTAGAAGTCTTTCACTTCCTTATTTAATTCCTAGGTATTTAATTTTTTTCTTAAAGTGACTGTGAATTACATTGTTTTCAGAATTTCCCTCATGTCTTGTTCATTGTTGATATACACAAATGTTAGTGATTTTTGTGTGTTAATCTTCTATCCTACTATATTGTAAAGTTTGTTATTAATTCTAATAGGTTTTTGGTGGAGTTCTTTGGGTCTTCTGTGTAGAGTATCATGTCATCTATAAATAATGGTAGTCTGAAGTCTTCTCTTCCTGTGTGGTTCTCTTTTATTTATTCATCTTGGCTGATTGCTCTGCCTAATATGTCAAGTACTATATTGAATAGAAGTGGTGATTGTGGACATCCTTGTCTTATTCCTGACTTTAGAGGGAATGCTTTTAATTTTTCCCCATTTAGTATGATACTAGCTGTTATGCTTGTTTTCTTCAGAGTTTTTGTCATGAAAGGGTGTTAGATTTTGTTAAAAGCTTTTTCTGCATCTATAAATGGACCATGTGGTTTTTGACCTTGCTTCTGTTTATGTGATACATTACATTTATTTACTTACATATGTTAAAGCATCCTTGCATTGCTGGGGTAAAATCTACTTGATCATGTTGTATGATCTTTTTGATAATGTGCTGCATTCTGTTTGCTAATATCCTATTGAAGATTTTTGCATCTATGGTCATTAAAGAGATTGATCTATAGTTCTCTTCTTTAGTTGGGTCTTTATCTGGTTTGGGGTCAGGGTAATATTGGCTTTCATAAATAAATTTGGGAGCACTCCACCTCTTTCAATTTCTTTGAAGTGGGAATATTGATAATATAACATTCTTAAAAGTTTTGTAGAATTCAGGTTATTTATTTGTACCTGCTCTGTTTTCCTAATGTAAACATTAATTGCAATGAATTATCTTCTTAAGAACTGCATTCATAGCGCCCCAGAGGTTTTGTTGAGTTGTATCATCATTGTCATTAACTTCCAGAAATTTTTAAATTTCTTCTTTGCTTTCTTCTGTGACCCATTTGTTGTCTATGAGTGTGTTGCTAATTTTTCCAAAACTTCTTCTGGCACTGATTTCTATTTTCATTGAACCACGGTCAGATAGCATGCATGGGATGATTTCAATTCTTTTATATTTACTTAAGTAGGCTTTGTAGACTAGTATGTGATCTATTTTGGTGGAAGGGGGGAAGTACCATGTGCTGCTGAAAAGAAGTCATATTCTGTTATATAGGGGTGGAATACTCTGTTGATATCGATTAGGTCCACATGGTCAAGGGAATGGTTTAGCTCTGAAATTTCTTTTTTGTTGTTGTTGTTGTGTTTTGTTTTGTTGATCTGTCTCTTTGTGAAAGTAGGGTGTCAAAATCCCTTGCTATGATTGTGTTAATGTTTATTTGATCTTTTAGTTCAGCAGTTTTTGTTTTGTTGAAGAGATGTGTTTCAGTATTCAATGCATGCATGTTTATCAATGTTATCTCTTCTTGTTGAATTTTTCATTTAACTAGTATATAGTGACCTTTGGCTCTTTGAATCTATTTTAACTTGAAGTTCACCATGTCTGTTATTAGAATTGCTACCCCTGCTTGCTTTTAGGTCCTGGTACATGGGATGTTGTTTTCCACTCTTTATTTTTTAGTCTATGAATGTCTTTTGGGACTAGATGAGTTTCTTAAATGCAACAGATTGTTGGATTCTGTTTTTTCATCCAGCCTGCTAGTCTGTGCCTTTTGACTGGAGAGTTGAGGCCATTAACATTGAAAGATATTACTGAGATGTGTTGGTTATTTACTGTCATTGTCTTCTTTATCTGTTGGGAAATTATTTCTTCCACTTTTCCTGGTGTTTTTGTTATTGTTTATCTATCGACTTCATTAGTTTTCTTTATGTTTTTAGGTGTATCCAACCCTATGTTTCTGTCAAGAATATTCTTGAGTATTTTCTCTTGAACTTGTTTATCACTCATACATTTTCTAAGCTGGTCTTTTTCATGCAAAATACTATATTTCTCCATCTATTTTGAAGAATAGCTTTGCTGGATAAGTTAATCTTGGTCGGTAATTGCTTGCCCTGAGGGCTTGAAATACCACATTCCAAGCTCTTCTGGCCGTGAGTGTTTGTCCTGAGAAGTCTTCTGTGGTTCTAATTGGTTTACCTTTACGTCATTTTTTGTTTTTCTCTGCTTGCATGTAAGATTCTGTTTTTTGCATACCTGTGAATTTAATTAGGATATGCCTTGGTGAACTTCTCCTTTCATCATAATTGCATTTTAAAATCTTTTCTTACATTTGGGAAGTCTTCTTCCATAATTGTATAAGATTTTCTCCAACTCCAATTAGACTTACATTGTTCTTTTTGTCGTCTAGCAATTGCTTGAGAGTCTTCTCTTGTGCACTTATGTTCTTTTTGTCTTCTTTGAGCTCTTTCTCATAGATCACTATTTTGTCCTCAATATTGGACACTTTGTTTTCACACTGGTCATTTCTGGAATGTATCAACTCTATACCATTTTTTTAATTTCAGGTATTTCTATCTGACATCTTTTTGAGGATTCCATATCCTTATTCAATCTGTCATTCAAATTTTGGCCTGTTTTGGTTAGCTCATCCAGTTTTTTACCTGTTTCCCTGAAATTCACCATGGACATATTGTGTACAGTTGCTGCACACTTTTGGGTCCTTTCCTCTTTGAACTCATCTACTGTCTTCATCCTAGGAACGTCTCATAGATTTCCGCCAGCTTGTATTTGTTTTCTTATCCCTTTGTAACCCCTTGCTCTGTTTTAGGGGGTTGTGGGGTTGGTTAGGATATCTTCTATTTCCTTATGTCCCCATTCTCAGACTTATATCTGTATTTGTTTATATAGATATATATTCTTTTCTTAATTATACGTGTCCCCTCTTTTTACTCCTCCCAGTTTTGGGGCATCACTGCAGGTTGGGGACTGGAGAAGTGAGGCAAGTATGTGGTTATATCAAGCCTTTTAGTGGGATGTTGCTTCCCCATGAATAATTTTCAGATTTTTATTTTCGGTTCTACGATTTACTCTTCCTGTTACTTACTTTAAGTTTTGAGGTATTGACTCTGTCCCTGTTCTGCCGCAAGAACTGCTTCAATTTATAATGGGATTATGCCTTTTCCATATCATAGTCCTTGTAGTTAGTGTTTCACCCTTCGTCTCTTCTCTACATGAGGAAGTAAAACCAGACACTATTATACCAGTGTCAGTGGAAGCGTAAACATACAAAATAACCACCGAGTTCACACATGAAACCATGAAAGAACATAACTCTATGTTACAAAATAACTCAAGAAACATACAAAAACTTAAACCAATAAGATGTCTGACGGGAATACAGATTATATATCCCCAGGAACCACTACATATGTGATTCTCAGGTAGCTTCTTTGCCAGATAATCTGGGGGTTCACACCCCCAACTACTCTTCTGATCCCTCTAATGCAAAAAGAGAGTTAACTCAGATTCAGGGTCGCTTGCTTCCAGGTTGCAACATTTCCGCAGAGTTTGATTTGGCCCGAGTTCTTGGGTTAGGAACTCTTGCTGTCCTTCTCCCTGGATGTGGCGGTGGATTTGGCAGAGCAGTTTATAGGCATCAAACTTTCCGCTGAGTTAGGATTATTCCTATGTAACCAATTCGACTACAGTGGTGTCAATCAGGACTAGATGAGAAATCACACACCGTAAGCCCCTGCTTGGGGTTGCCCTTTAGCAGTGGGAACATGGTGCCAATCTGAGCCCCCAACCCTGTATAACTCGGCCTAAAATTGCTGTCTGATTGAAGGAACCAAGTCCATGACCACTAATGTGCCTCTCAGCAGGACTCCCCCAGTCTGCTCTCCAATTGCCAGCAGTCTCTTGTGACAAACCTACTCTCAACCCCATATTATAAAACCAGGAGCCTGAGATATAGCTCAGCAGCATAAGGGCCTGCCTGGCAACTCCAGGATCCTGAGTTTGATTCCTGATACAAAAAGATAAAACAGGAACAAGACAAGCACACCCACTACCACAAATGTTCAATACAGTACTTACAATGTTAGCCAGAACAATCACAGGAGGAAATGAAATAAAAGTTATAGGAAAGGAAGAAGTCAAGTTATTATTTCCAGACACCATGACCCTCCACATAGAATATTCAAACTCCACCAAAAGATTCCTAGAATTAATAGCCAAACTCAGTGGTGTACCAGGATACAAAATCAACCCACAAATCAATAGTGTTTCTGTACACTAATAATGAACTCACTGAGGAAGAAATTAGAAAAACAGTACCATTCACAATTACATCAAAATAAAATTAAGAACTTGGGAATTAACCTAACCATGGAAGTGAAAGACCTCTATAATGAAAACTATGGTAGTCTGGAAAAGGAGATCTCAGAGGACATCAGAAATGGAAAGATATCCCCTGTTCTTGGATAGGCACAGCCAATATTTTCAAAATGGCCGTATCTCCAAACTGCTACATAGATTTAACACGATCCCAATCAAAACACCAATAATATTCCTCACAGATCTTGAGAAAACCTTCCTAAAATTCATATGGAATCATAAGGGCAAAAACAATCCTAAGTAACAAATGAGAAGCAGGAAGCATCACATTCCCATATTTGAAGTTATATTACAAAGCTACAATGATAAAAAACAGCATGATACTGGCACAAAAAGTACACATGTGGGTCAACGGAACAGAATGGAGGACTCAGAAACAACCTAGACAGATAAAGCTGTTTGATCTTGGCTGAAGAGGCCAAAAATATGCACTAGAGGAAAGATACCCTCTTTAATAAGTGAAGCTGGGAAAGCTCGATACCCACATGCAGAAGGTTGTATCTAGATGCATATCTCTCACCATGTACCCTAAAATAAAAATAGATCAAAGATCTAAACGTGAAAACAGAAACACTTAATCCGCTGGAAGATAAAATAGAACTCTTGAAGATACAGGTGTAGGCAAGGACTTTCTGAACAGAAATCCCAATGGCACAAAAAAATAGTACCAAGAATCAAAAAATGGGATCACACCAAATTAAAAAGCTTCTGCACAGGAAAGGAAACAACCAACAGAATGAAGCAACAACTACAGAATGGGAAAAACTTGCCAGCTATTTCTCAGACTGAACATAATGTGAAAATTTTTTAAAAATTAGACTCATCAAAATAGACATACAATCAAATAATGGGCAACTGAAATTAATACTTCCGCAGAAGTACAAATGGCCAATAAATACATTTTAAAATGTCCAACACGTTTGGCCATTAGAGAAATACAAATTGAAGCAATACTGGGATTCCATCTGACTCCAGCAAGCATGCCCATCGTCGAGAAATCAAATAATAAATACTGGCAAGGCTTTGGGGTAAAAGGAACCCTTCTACATTGTTGGTGGGAATGTGAACTACTTACAACTACTAAGCAACCAGTATGTAGAGTCCTCAAAAAACTAAAAGTTAGAAATTCCATTTGACCCATTCTCCTTCTAGGTATCTTCCCAGAAAAGACGAAGACCTTCTGTTTTCAGTAATCCACACCATGCTCCCAGCAGCAGAATTCACAATAGCTCAGTCTTGGAAGCAGCCCCTACGCCCATTAGCAGGTGAGCAGGTAAAGAGCACGTGCTGCACGCACACGGTGGAGCACTCCCCAGCCACAGGAAGGACAAACCTGAGTCATCTGTGGGAAAACGGGTGTGCCTTGAGGACACAGTGCTAAGCAGAATAAATTAAAACACATGGTTAAATATTCCACAGTTTCTTTCATATAAGAAACCTAAAATATAAACGGCTGTGTGTGTATGTGTGTGTGTGTGTGTGTGTGTGTGTGGTTAGGAAGTATGGAGATCTTTTTCAAACAGGAAGGGGAACAAGAGATGGAGGAAGAGGAAGAGAAGGGAAAACTGGTAAAAACGGAGGTAAAGCTTTTGCAAGCGGAAGAGCGCCGAGAGAAGGAAGGAGGCCCGGGAGTAGGAGACAGGCAGGACGTGCAAAGGAATTAAAATGTGTTCTGTTCATGCGCCAACTCCCGGGATGAATGGAATCATTCTGTACTGAAAACCTGTAGTAATAAAATAATAATTTTTTATTAACTCCAAAAATACATAAACCTTTGAGTGAACCCAAGATGACTAGAAGGGTTCCCTACGCCCTGCAATGAGAGCAGCTCCCCATGCATCCTCACGTCTGCTGGGGAGCTGATGTGATGACAGTCTTCTGCTCAGGAAGGGAGGAAGGAAAGGAGGGAGGGAGCGAAGCAGGGGTAGAGGGGGGGCAGGAGGGCAGGAGGGCGGGAGAAAGAAGGAATGAAAAATTCACAGGAAAATAATAGCAGAACCACGCTATTTTATGAGTCAAAATACACAACAAAATAAACTGTCTAAAGATTCGTGCTAATGTAACAAATCTATAATAAAAAGGAAGGAGTGAGCACGGAAACTGGCCTATTCCGTACCCCTGGAGATAGAGGGCGGGACGCTGTGCGCAGCACACGAGCACAGTCTTAAGCCAGATAATGAGGACAACCTGCCCACCATGGCCTAAATACACTCGTGTATTACAAACCTTCTAGATGTAAGAAATGTCATCATGATTTTTAAATTAAGAAACAAACATATGAAAAGCAGACAAAATGAACAGTCATAGAGTTTCAGTGCCTGGTTCAGAAAGATTTTGCTTGAGAATGAAATACACTAACAGAACATTGTGTTATAAAGTGGTGTGGGGTTTGGGGGCTTTTTCTGCAAACTACTTTTAATTTCTCATGATCCCAACCTTTGCTTCGGGGATGCTGGCTGTATCAAGTGGAAAGCCCAAAATTCCCCTTGTTGACCTTTTCTTTTCATCAAAGCATATATTTTACATCCTTCTATAAGAGCAGGCCCTGTCCGGTGCCCCTCTGGATTGGAAAGGCAGTTTATTTCTTGGCAGTAGACGTATCTGTCAGACATCTGCTGTCCAGAATGTCAAAGTGCCATGTAGAAGGGGAGAGGGAGAAGGGGAACTGCTACAATATTTATTAAATGACCCTATTTAAATATTGATATGCTGGAGACCCCAAATGGATCTGGGTTTTAATAACGTGGCTGTGTGCTACAGGAAAAACATGTCCTTGTAGCCTATTTTATCATTCCACTGAAACCTTCCATTTAGAAATGCCTTCTGCATCTGCTCCTTCCAAAAGCTGAACATTGTTCTATCCATTGCTACTATAATCACTGGGGGGAATGTGTGTTTAATAACATGGTACATAAAAGCATGTTGAATGCAGAGAGAGCTGAGTAAGGTATTACCGGTTATTACTATCCCATCCCCAAACAAAATAGATGAGCCTGCTGCTGACGCGAAGTGATGTGCCCAAGGCTAGACTGACTTGGGTTAGAAAAATCAGTCAAGTCTACTTCCAAATATGAGGCTCATTCAGTTGCATAGAGGGGTTTTCCATCTTTTTCTTTAATAAACTATAAAACTTTTTTCCCAGTAAAGTCTTGTAAGTTGTTGACCAATAAAGTATTTAGAAGTGGAGTACCTCAAGCCAAGCAAGGAAGCTGTGGGACAGCGAGCTCAGCCCTTCCCTGGCCTGGGGGCAGACAGCCTCACCGCGGCCCCGCCCCACACCTCCAACTGCAACCCTTGCTGCCCATGAGAGGGAGACCCGGTCTGGGCTTTCCAAGTAATAATCTGCACATCACTCAGTGCAGTGCTCATTATCCCCAAATATGCAGTCCCTGCCCCAAGCCCAGCTGGCAGTGCTTGGGTGACTGAGTCAGGAGGAGTCCAGGGTAGTGGATGCAGAATAGCACCTGGTACCTGGCAGGCACCCACGATTATCAATCATAAACAAGCAGATCAGGGCAGAATGCAATGGAGGAACAGTACGCTGACTCCGCTGCCCAGCTCAGCCGCAAGCCCCCACAGCCCCCCACAGGTCCTGTCTGGCCACAGTCCTTTCCCTCACTGCCCTCTCCCTGCAGGACAACGCATTGCCACCTGCTTTACCCTGTGTGCTCAGCTTCCCATGACTGGGCCAAGACCCAGGGAGCCAAGGGAGTCAGGTTTGTGGCGCCTCCAGGGCCCTCCTGCCGTGCAAAGGAAACAGGACCTGAGCTGGTAAATGGGCTGGGGGTTGTGACAGGCCGGGCTGCCTTCCTGCTGGGCTGGACCAGCAGCTTCTCGCACCAGACAAGGAGGCTCAGACCACCATGCAAAATCATAGCACTCCCGGGTACCCTGCCAGGGGCTGTCTGGCCACAGTTCAAGGCTGTCAAGCTGTGGTCCTCACATGCACTTTCAGGCTGAGAGAAGCCAACCCACTGGCCCCTGGGCCACCTCGTTACTAGGGTACACAGTCCAATACTGTTATTCTCAGTATTTATCTGTACCCAGTCCTCATGAACTCTGCATTAATGAATTTACCATTGCTTAAAGGGCAGTCCCATAGAGATTATAACCTTAAATCCTCAAAACAACTCATCCTGGTTGTGATATTGTGAAGTGTATTTCTGGCCTCTTCCCCTGAGTGCTGGCACATAGCCCTAAAGTGCTCTGGAAGCTCTAAGCGCCACAAGCCTCTTATGGAGCTGGCTGAGCGCTGGCACATCAGCCCTGGGCATCCTGGGATGGGGCTGGTCACCAGGAAGACCAGTCCACACAGGGCTGGGGCTCCAGCTCCAGCCTCGGACCTCTGAGGAAGGCGAGAGGGGCTGACGGCTAAGTCATTCACCAGTGGCCGCACCTCTGCACCTAAGCCTCCATAAAAACCTGCAAGGATGAGGTTCGGAGAGCTTACAGAACAGGAAACATATAGAAGCTTCTGGAAGGTAATGGGGCAGCTCTGTGTCCCCTCCCACAAGCCTTGCCCCCTGCCCCTCTTCGGAGGACTTCGCTGTATGCTCATAATCTCGTTTCTAATAAACCAGTAAATACGACAGCTGTCAGCCACTCTCCCAAGCTAACTGAACCCAAAAAGAGAGTTGTGGGGACCCCAGCTGGCAACCTGACTGTTGGAAGCTCAGACCAAACAACCTGGAACTGGTGACTGACCCCTGATGGGGTGACAGGCACGGGAACTGTGCGCCTTCATGACCGGAATGCTCTGCCGCTCTCTCCAGGACGAGGGCATCTGAGCAGAACTGAACAGGAGGACGCCCAGCTGGGGCAACACTGTGCCACTGCTTGTCCAATGAGAAAGCAAAACTCAAATACCCCTGGTGTCAGAAGCATGTTGTGACAGTGCTGAGGGAGATAATGCATTGGAGTTTGGTCCCTCTCTCTGAACCCACTGGTGGATCCTCTTGTCACTACGAAGGAGAAAATGGGGCTCAGAAGTATTGAACACCTTCCCTGAGGCCCCATGAGCAGGTACCTGGGCTGGGCTTCAAACTCACCTAGCTGCCCCCAGAGCAGAGCCTCCTGCACCATCTGCCCCCTGCCAGTTGCCTCCCGCCTCTGCCCTTCTCCGGAAAAAGCTCAATAGACCGATGTCGCCCTGCCCGCCCTTAGCGCTGCAGGAAGTACTGATCCGGGAGATGCAAACTGATTTTAGCAAGCAGGCAAATTTGCAAGTGCAGAATCCATGCATCTAGGAGATCACCCATTTGTATGTAGCATCTGAAGATCCTCACGGTGAAGGCGGCTGGTACCTGGTGATGCACTACGCAGCTCATTTCACCTGTGAGAGGCAGGCCAACGCGGATCTAGCTGGGAGTGCAGGTCCAGTGGACCGGAAGCAACTCTCTGGAGGATTCTAGGCAGGCAGGGCTCACTGGGAAAAGCGCAGGGTCTCGGGAAGGCAGGGACTTGGAACAAGCATGCAGGCGCCGCATCTGATCGCTGCACTAAGTCCGGGAGGAGCTGCTTGAGGCCTCCGCACAACCTCACGGCCACACTGGGACCAGCATGAGAGACAAATGAAATTCAAATCAAGGCACTGGGTCCCCCGCCCGGCTAAGCCGCAACCTCCACTGGATAACCACGGACAACGCATTTCCCGGACAAATCCCTCCTAAAGCAAAGATCCAGGCCTCGGCCTGGGACTCCCTGGGAAAGACCAGCGCCTCGAGGATGGGTGCTGGATCCCTGCCTCTGGGCGAATCCTCCTGCGCCGCCCAGCTGGCCAAGGAGCTCCTGGGTGCACCTGGAGGAGGAGGCCACCCAGCACCCAAGACTTCCAGACGGATCGAAGCACACAGCTGGAGCGTTGCTAGCTTTGCTGGGTTCACAGGGGAGAGGCTTTGGGGAGAAAGGTCAAACGCCCAGCCTCCGCTCACTCAGTATTTAGGGAGACTGAGGCAGAGGCAGAGCAAGGGGCACTCCAGCAGGATGCACAGCGCCGCCAGAGGCGGGGAGGGTGAACTACCGACTGGTGAGGAGCCGAGCAGCTTGGGCTTGGGTGGGCAGTTTCATTTCTTGCCCTCCCGTCCCCCAGTTTATTGAGGCATAAGTAAGAAATAAAAGTTGCACACATTTGAGGTATATAATTTTAATATTTTGACATGTATACGTTGTGAAATGATCACCTCAAGCTAATTATATCCATCACCACAGTTATATTTTTCAATGTGTGTGTGTGTGTGTGTAGTAAGATCATCTAAGGGCTGCCTTATGAGAAGGGACCATGGACATGATCAAAGCATAACAATCTATCCATGGAAATCCCACAGTGAAACCCATCAATTTGTCAAGCAATATGATTAACACTTAGAATAGTAAAAAGAAAATCTACCCTCCTAGCAAATTTCAGGTAAATTCACAGTGTTACTAAATACAGTCACCAGTCTGCGCAACACATCTAGAGAACTTACTCGTTCTGCATAACTGAAACTTTATACCCCTTGATCGCCTGCTCAGGCCCTACGAACCACCATTCTACTCGAACTGTCTGATAGTTTGACTTTTTTTGGATCCCACATATTTTGTTTTTCTACACCTGGCTTATTTCGTGCAGTGCACTGCATCACAAATGGCAGGATTTCCTTCTTTTTGAAGATCAAATAATATTCAGTAACATCTGTTTCTTTTTTCATCTGCTCCTTTGTCAGTAGACATTTAGGCTGCTTCCTAAATGGTTAATTACGGCTGCTTGTGCAGCGGGGTTATTATGAATAATGCTTCAGTGGGTGTGGGAATGCACTTATCTTTATGAACACTTCCATTGGATATGTGCCCAGAAGAGGGACTGCTGGATCATGTAGCAGTTCTACTGTACCTTAAATTAAAAATTTACAAGAACCACAAGAACTCCAAATAATCAAGCAACCTTGAGCAAGAAGAAATAGCTATATGACCTTCCTGATTTAAAAACATATTACCAATGGTTATCAAAACAGCAAGGTGCTGGCCTTAAAACAGAATATGGAACAGGGTAAAAGACCTGAAAACAAACCTGTGTATTTAAAGATGACTGAATTTTTATAAAGGATCAGGAATACATAATTAGGAAGGACATTCTCTTCAATAAATGATATTGGGAAAACAATATTCACACAAGAAAAATGAAATTGAACCCTTATTTCACACCATATGCAAAAACTGACCAAAAATTGATTAATAACCTAGATGTCAGACCTAAAACCATAAAACTTCCAGAAGAAAACAGGTGAAAGCCCATTAACTTTGATTATGGCAATAATTCTTTGATACTGATTTGATAAACACAGTCAACAATGAATGTACAAAAGTCATATCACACTCAAAACCTATAGTACAGAAAAGGAAACAACCCACAAACTACAGCATTGAAGAAAACATTTGCAAACTATGTATCTAATAAAGGATTAATATCTAAAATATATAAGGAATTTAACCCAATCGCAAAAAACACAACAAATTTCCAAAAAAATGAATGAAAGACCTGTTGTGGCTTCTGTCTAGAAGTCCCCTCAAAGCCCTGTGCAGTTACAGATGGAGCTTTTCAGACGTGGCTGGATCTAGAGTGTGTGATGCTGGGATTAAGGGTTCTCCACTCCAGGTGTGGGTGACACTACCCAAATGTTGGATGGGAGAGATGGGGGGGGATGCTGCTGCTGCTGCTGCTGCTGCTGCTGCTGCTGCCTGTTCCTTCCTGCCTTCTGCCTGCCCTGCCCAAGGTACTCTACAGGGCATATTCTAAGAAGTCCACTCCAAAAGCACACCCTCAGGTTTTAAATCCACAGGTGTTTAGCTAACATTCCTGGAAGTTTTCCTCAGCATCCTCTACCCCTAGCACATCGTGGTCATATGCAGGTTTGTTGAATAAATGAAAGTTTTAAAACAGCAGGGGTTTAAAGTCACCAAGTTTTTCTGAGACACAGTGGCTTTGAAGAATTTATGCTCTTTAGCTGTAAAACTGGGTCCCAAGGGAGGGTGCAAGTACTGACCAGTAAGTCACCCCTGACCCGGTAACTGCCATTCTGAGCCCAAACCTGACATGCCTGCGGGGTCCTATAGACACCCCATGTGGGTGCACACCCCAGGGAGAGGTGGAGCCCTGGCTGCTGAATGCCACCTGCCTGAACGGTGAGTGCCTGATGGATGCCCGCCGTGAACCTTGCATTTTAATCCTTATCACATAGTTATTTGAGAAGAATTTAGTTCTCCATCCAGAGGAGAAAATGCTTTCTTCAAACCCTGTCATGGAAAAGCATCCCTAACATGCCCTTTCCTTTCCAACAAAAGATAATTGGCACATGCTTTTTCCACGGGAACGTATCACTTAACCTAGAATAAGCTTTGTCTTTTAAAAAAGTAAAAAAGAAAAAAGAATGAAAGGAAAAAATTAACGAGACATTCAGAAAAAAAATCACTCAGAAAACTTCACAATCCATGTCCAAATGCTCATGTCCCTTGGAACTATGCACAGAATGTCATTATTACATTCCCTTGCCCTTCACTCTGTGAATTTTAGAAGATTTAATAAAAATCACTCATCAGGCACTCGTAGTAATCACCACGGGCTGAGTTTGCATCCACATCTATGCATCTCAGATGGAAACCTACCCCACCAGGCGATAGAAGCACGTAGTTTATTTATGACACATGGCTTTCTAGGCAAATGAATTCTTTCCTTGATGTGATTATGCCGGGCTGCCTTCAGCTCCACATTTATTTGGTCTGTTGATGCTCTAGAATCACCTCAAGTTTATATTTCCTTCCCAGCCCAGTGTCCAAAATGTTAAAGAAAATTGCTGACTTTGTGAGTGTAAAGAGTTGGCCCTCAGTGGAAACACCCTAATACCAAGCAAAGCGGCACACTTCCTCCCTATTGCTGAAGAAGGCCAGGAAGAGGAGCCAGTGAATAAATCTCCTCCTAGCCAGGAACAACTCTGTGCCCCAACCCCACAGTGACCCTGCTTTATGCCCACAGAGCACTCTTCTGACCTCTTGCCAACTGCATCCTGCCTGCCAACTCAAGGGCGAACAGGCACTGCAGATCCCTCCTGGCAGGCCGAGCCCACAAAGTGCTTACCTTGAATGCAAAATATGAAAGGATACCCCAAAACCTGGTGAATAATTTTCAGTATTTTAAGGCAATATTTGTTTAACATTGAAATTAATGCACATATCCATGATAAATAAAACATCACAAAAAGGACAGGACACAACAATGCCATCCCCGGTGTACTAGCGCCTGAAGTTAAAGGAAAAACATGGAAGATGGTCATGGCCAGGTGTGGTGGACTGACAACTGATGGTCAGCTTGTAACACCAGCTGAACTGAATCAGCGTGGTGCTGGGTGTGGAGGGCCCGCCTGAGGATTGTTGCCAGCAGCATAAAAAGGGGACTGGGAGGGAGAGAGGTGGTGCTGCTGGTTCTCCTGGAGGAGCTTGCCATGCTGGCTTTCCTGTTATGAACTCGGCTGTTCTCATCACGGTAGAGCTTGGCACCTCGCTGTCACTGAGGATGGCCGTGGTTCTCTTCAGGGGAGCTCTGATCCTTACTGTGAGCATCACTTCCTGGCTCCAGGGCACATTCCTGAGCCTGTGGGCCAGATCCGTCATTTTGGGGGTGCAGACTTTCTAGCTTCTACCATTGACCCTTGGGCCTTCCCAGCACAGATCTGTGAAACAGGCCCGCATGAGGCATTACCACGGGCTCTTGGCCTCCAGCTGGACTCATGGGACACATTCTTATGCAGCACATTGCGGTGGGATGCAGGCCCTCAGCCAAGTTCTTTGGATCTCTAATGTGTGGACAGATTTCCTGCACTCTTTTGTATTGGACTCTTTGGGTGAATATTATAAAATAATCCTATAAATTATGTGTCCTGTATTAAATTATTTCCCTTACAAAACCCGGACTGCAACACCAGGCAGGTGGGACAGAGGCTGTAGAGTTGTAGAGAGGAAGATGGATCGGTGGAGGCTGCCTGGGGGAAGGGAGAAAAAGGAACAGACAGAAAACTGTAAACCAGCTGATAACTAATGTTTCTGACCCTGGCCAGAAAATCAGCTGACATCCAAAAGCAGAAGGGAATCTACTCAAACAAGGCCCAACATATATTTGATTTAATGCTGCTCTTCATGACCTTCTCGGTTACGTTCATATCCCGGTGTTGGTCAAACACTAGCCTAGATGTTGCTGTGGTGGCATTTTTAGATTTATAAGGAGTTGATCAGGTAGATCAACCACCCCATAATATGGGGGAGCTTCAGTTGGAGGCCTTAAATGCAAAATCTGGTTTTTTTATAGTCTGGTTTCTCTTCAGATTGTATAAATCTTTCGCCTTTTAAAATTGGGTTTTTCTGGAAAGAAAATATTCTGCTTTCAGACTGCAGCACACCCTGAGTGTTCAGGCTGCTGGCAAGCAAGTCCCCACTTCATCTGATTCAGTGCCCTGAAGTAAATCAATCTCTCAGTCTCTCTTCCTCCAAGACAGAGAGGCAGAGAGACACACACACAGACAGATATATTTCAACCCTTCTTTGCTCTGTCACTGAACTTGCATGGCATGTAACTGCGTTTGTGTTGAGTGCAGCTGGGTGTGTTAGTTCCTTTTCTGGGTCAGTGTTCTGTCTGCCTTGCTAGACTGCCCGCCCCACAAGGACAGCAACCGCACCCTGTCCAGCTCTGAATCCGGCCCCTGGCACGGCCCAGCTGGGAAGCAGGGCTGACACTGTCGCCTGTGGGAACACGGGGAGTGGTACCCCAGGCCTGGGCTCCATAGGCAGCACCCTCCCTAGGCAGGAAAAGGAAGCTCTGGGGTTTGGGGCTGTTGGGGCGCAGGGCTCAAGGCGGCTGGTCCCCAGGATCCAGAGAACAAAGGATGGGCAAGATTTAGACAGGAAAAGTAGTACAATGAGAATGAGCCGGGGGTCAGAGGACATTCGTCACGACGGTAGAGCTGACCCTTGTCTGGCTAGTTCTCTGTGAAAAGCTTGTTCAACGCATGGGTCCTGTCATCCCTCATCCAAGACCCTCTCCAGCAGTGTTTCCACCTGGAGCACTGGCCCTCAGGGTACTGCATCTCCAACTTGTGTGTGTCCCCTCCACCCCCTCATGCTCCAGTGCAACCAACTGCTGTGAGGGGCCATAGCACTGGCTGTCCTGCTCTGTGCCTCAGGCCTCCACCTGCCTGATCTCCTGCCCACGTATCCACAGCAGTCTCCCTCACACCCCTAGGTCTCAGCTCATGCACTCATGACTGACCACCCTATACCCAATACTGACCAGGCTTGTATTTCTCCTACTTCCTAAGAATCTTCTGTGTTTTTGAAAGCACTTATTACCACCCTTTACGTGCATTCCTTGACTGGTCATTCAAGAATGACCTAGAATATAAATTCCAAGAAGTAGTCAGCGTTTTGCTCCTGCATCCCTAGGACACAGAACGTGCCTAACATATTGTAGGAGCTCCGTGGATGCCTGAGGAGAGAAGGAGGAAAGAAAGGAGACAAGGAAGGAGGGAGAGGGAGGAAGAATTGGTACCAGAGCCTAGTCTATACCTAGCTGTGGGACGCACAGCAGAACTTGCAGACTAGATAGATTGTTATGGCTTGGACCTAAAGTATCTCCCAAAGTTCTGCTGATGCCTTTGGGGAAGGGGGGGATCATGAGGTCACTAACCTCAATTGATCAACCCATTGATAAGTTCTTAGCTGAAGGGGCTGTTGGGGGGCCTGGCTGAAGGGACTTTGGGGACTACATCTTGTCTTTGACTCTTTCTTCTCAGCTCTCTCCTTTCCACTTCCTGGCTCTCATGACGTGAGTGGCATTCCCCCTCCAGCCCTTTCACCGTGGCGCACGTGTCTCATTACAGCAGAGGAACCAGACTGACTATGGACTGAGACCTCCAGAACCGTAAGCCACAATGCACACTTCTTCTTTCGAGCTGTTTTGGACGGGTATTTTGTCGCAGCAGTAAAAAGTTGACTAACACGTTAGTAGACTTGTCCTCGACAGAGACTACAATTACTTAGGGACTAGTGGGGAGCAAGACAGAAACAGCAGATGGAGTAGACAAACTTCTAAGGTCCCAGCCTAGATGCGAAGGGACCAGCACTGAGGACAAGTTGGCAAAAGTGGAAAATCACCCTCTAGTAAGGAAGCACTCAGCACAGGTCAGTAATGCATAAGCAAAGTAGAGACCTGCACACGCACCAGCACGCAGACCTTCCCCGGGGGGAATGGCTCAGCCTCTTCATGCACCCTCAACATCCTTTGTTTCCTTGCACTTGGCCGTTGGTACCTGATGCCTCTTGCTCAAAAAAAGCAAGCAGGAGAAATAATGCGAATTGCCTTCTTTTCCTTTTTTTCCTGTCATTTCCACTGACATTCTTGTCAGTTACCATTTCACTAAGCACAAGTAGGAATAGATGTCAGGCTTTGCCCGCCTTAAGTTCACGGGCAGTTCTGTTCTCCAGGGCCCTAACATCTGTGGAATTTGTGAGTCTGTACCTGAGATCTCCCCAGTGCAGTTGTCTGAGAAATGTCCTGTGCTGCCCCTGAGGATGGAGAGCATCATGGAGACTGGAGCTCATGGGGCTCCCTTCCTGGGAGTCCACTTGTCTTCTGCCAGTCAGAAGGTCAGGCATGGCTGTGGGCATGGAGGAAAACAAAGCAGGGCTTTAGTGCAGATCTGAAACACCTCAGTGCTGAAATCAGCCAACACTGCCCCTGGCTTTGCTCGTGGAAGCTGTGATTTTGATCTCACACTTCTGCTTTTAGTTACCCTGGGTTCATATCTGATAGTCTTTCCTAAAAATAATGAGGCTGTAAGAAACCCAACCTTACCAGCAATTTCCCTTCACCACTGAAAGCAGATCAGACAAAAATATAACCATAAAGCTATGCTATCAAGAATGGTATTTCACTAGGGTTGATTTTTTGTGTGTGTGCACCAGAAATTGAACTCAGGACCTCACCCTTGCCAGACAAGTGCTGTGCCACTGAGCTATATCCCCAGCCCCTAGGGTTGATTTTTAAGGCAGGAAAAAACTTTATAAAACTTAAGCCTGGCATGATGACTCATACCTTTAATCCCAGCACTCTGCAAGGCTGAGGTAGTAGGATCACAGGTTTGAGCCCAGCCTGGGCAACTTAGACCCTGTCTCAAAATGAAAAATAAAAAGGGACTGGGAATGGACCTCAGTGCAACAGGCCTGGGTTTAATTCTCAGATCTGCAGTCAATCGCCCAATATTGAAAATAAAATAAAACTTGAAATTTGAGACGTGAGTGATAGATTTTCTATCCTGGCTCTAGCCGGAGGGTGGCCCTTTGATTCTTACTGGCTTCTCTGCCATCTTTTTCCTAAGGCACTGCTTTGGACACTAGGGGCGGGGGCTGTGTCCCTTATCTGCTTTTTGCTGAGTCTCAGTACCCCACACCTGCGGTTGGAAGGTGGCAAGGTTTGCTTTGGCTCACGTGTTTTAGTCCGTAGTGGGCTGGCTCTAAGGCAAGGAGGCCCAGTAGAAGAGCTGGTGGAGGAGAGCAAGGAGAGAGGAGGGCAGGTCAGGAGGGAGCTGTGCCCTTCCAAGTCACACCCCCAGTGACCCACCTCTTCCCACCAGGCCCTGCCCCCTAACAGCAAGCCGTTTAATCATCTCCACACCCCATCACCTTCTGAAGCCCCACACTTGAGCATGTGGATTTGGGGTGCATCTAGATATAAATAGTAACAGGCTTGTGAGCCCGCCTGCACCCCAGCTGTAAGAGCTGCGCACCCCCTGCTCTACCCCTACCCTGGCGGTGGGGGGCGGGGGGCACTCACTGCTCCCTGTCTGGATGCATTTGTCCTTTTTACGTCCCCGCGATGAAATAACGGAAAATGCTTACTTAGCTCACAGCTTTGGAGGGTGGAAGTGAAAACGCGTGGTGCAGGGTCTGGGCCGCCTCATCCTCCGGCAGGGTCACGCGTCTATCTATGCCTTTCCTCCTCCCTCTCTGCGTGAAGGGCTCCACCTTAATGACCTGATCTACACCTGGTCACTGTCCAAAGGCCGCACCTCTAACCAGCATAGCTGAATTAAGTTTCTCCCTTTCAGTGAAGCAGGAAACTGCACGGCATCCCGGACAAAGCCAACAAGACACAGAGTTTTAGGAGCAAAGAGAAGCAGATTCTGCCAGCATCTCTGCAAGGGACTAAGGTCTCACTGAGAGCACAGAACAAAGCTTTGTTTCTACTTTTATATTGTTTCTTTTTGATAGGGCAAGTTTTCATTGGAAATCAGCATGAAGGGAGATTATAGAAGCAAAGCAGTGATTAAGGGGGTGAGCACTGACCAAGGGGAGCAGAGAATTCAGACAGGACTTTCCAAGTCTGCTATGCCCCAGTAACACCAACGCATAGCTGAACCTGGACATAGCTGGGTCGTAACCATCAACTTCCTCAGGGAGCCTGGCTGTACGGTTAATCCACTGTTGCCAAGTTTCATCCCAGGAGGGGATGTCTTTCTCTTTCCCTCCTTTGAGACTCTGGTGAAGAGCCTGACCTTCTATACCAACTTTCCTCATCATGTTCCATCTGATCAATACCCGTGTTTACATAGTCTTCCATAGACTGATATCCCCCTGCCGACAAAATGCAGATTCCCATGACAGCAATGAATCCTCCTAGCATGGTTTTAAAACCACCTGAAGTTGAGAACCACCCTCTGAATATTTCTCCTGGATTCCATCCTTTCTGGGTCTGGACTGGTGCGTGGTCTCACTCCTGCACCCTCTCAGTGACTTCTTATATCTTTGATCATCTATTTGAAGGCAACAACTGGTTAAACTGACTGTCCTGTAAACGCCTCCTTCTTTAGCCAGTAGGTAATCCAGTGCTAGTCTATTTTGATATGCAGCGTTTTGAATTTTCATATGTTGGTTAACTAAGAGATTCAGCGCACTACCAGTTGCCTTGGCTGTAATTTCTAGTACAGCCTGTAGGCTAATTGTTCTATTTAACATATTAATGGGAGTTCAATATCCCCACATCCCATCCTCAGCCCAGCGGCCAGTGCACAGTACTGGATTATTCTCTAGTGGCCATTCATCACCTTTCCAGTTACCTATGACTATACTCCCTTTCTCACCAGAGGGACTATATACAGGGTAGCCCAACAGTTTCCCTTGGTGTAAGGGCAGGAGGAAGAAGGACAGTTTGACAGTGTCCAAGTTATACCTTCCTGCCCAATTTTCTGGGAGTTGAGCATAGGCCCTATTCCCACACATCCTATGAAGCCCCTTGGATGGAGGCAGTTACGTTCTTTTATCCAGGGCTAAAGTCTGGGAACTGGGCTAAGGGGTTGGCTTGGGTTTCATTTCCCCCCATTCTGTGCGACCTTTGGCCTGGTCATAGAATCTCTGTCCCGGGCAAGTCAGTTCTCCTACCTGGCCTCAGAATCTTTTACCTTTTTGAATGAGGCATCATCTTGCAGTGATGCTGATCTTTAAGATCCATGGTCGCTTCCCTGTCTAGATGCCTGTGTGACCCCATTCTTATCACTTTTTCCCAACTTGAGGGCTTCATGATTGGCCATTGGTCCCCCATCAAGTTTCCCACACACTCGTAGCATGAGAAGACATTCAGAGAGTGTGTCCGACTTTCTGCTAGCCCCAGAAAGAGATTTTGGGTCACAGAGGGCATTTGTGGCAGGGCTTGGATCATTTCCTCATAACAGGAATGGAAAACGTGGAAGCTGAAAGTGGCCAGGGTGTCAGTACATGTCTTGATATGAAGCACCATCTGTGACTTGCAACCCATATCATCTACTCAAAGCCCCAAATCTTTGCCTTCTTCCCATTCTGGGTCCTGAGGGTCTAGGATGTCAACAGTGACTGGATTTCACATCCCAAGAGTGCAAGAGGGTAGAGGCTTTAATCTGTTTAGGGAGGATTGTTTGCCAGGTGGCCTGCCGTACACATGACCACAATACACAGCCAAACCTGCCTATGTCACTGCACCAAAACCCTAGTCAGGAACAGATGTACACATGTATTTTTCACTATAGTGTAGTCTCTTCCCCATCCTAGGCCTCCACGTTCTACAAGGGGAAACTTAGTTTCTCCTCTGATAGGAGGATATAGATTATTTGCTTGGGCAGCAGAATTAATGGCCATGAAAGCATCAAAATATAGACTTACTGGGTCTTCAGGCTTTGCCCTCATAATTTGGTTCATCTAGGGTCCAAGCCATTTTCCCCTTTTCCCCCAGAGTATTCCCCAGCTAGACACAGCCCAAATTTTAAACTCTCATGTGGTTCCCATCTCATTATGAACAGTCTCAAAGGAAGGTGTCCTCCCAAGAACTGCAGCCTGAGACTGTCCCCACAGCAGCCCAAGGGGAGGGAATCCCCACCTGGAGCCACCACAATCAGGTGAAAAGGGCAGCAGCTCCAGAGTAGAGTTGCTCCAGGGATCCCCACTGGAACACTAAAATCATCCTGACCCAGAAGATACCCTCATCAGGCTGAAGGACACTGACCACGACCTCAGGAATATCACAGAGAGAGGACAGCCCTGCTCTAGTCACACTAGAGGCTGACACCTTCCTTTGAGAGCGTCTGTGATGAACTGTCAAACCCTTGTTTCTAACTCTGCTCCATTCGGACTGCTGTGGGGGTGGTCAAACTGGCTGTTAGGCCCCTTCCTCCTCAGCTCAAGGCTCTCCTGATGCCAATCCTTTACCCACACTGAGTCTCAGAAAAGAAGGGGCGTAAGGGGCTGCTGTGCTACTGGGGCCTCTCTAGCGTCCAGGCAGCTATCTTCTGGGAGAACTACTCAGCTGTTAGCTGTTTTTGCAGGGAAGATGCCCCCATTACTCTTACTGGGTGAGCCAGCACTCAGGATGGAGGAGGCCTGGCGCACGAAGTCTCACAGGGGAACAGCCTGTGTTCTTGCGAGCAGTGCATCATGTCCAGAGGGGCACAGCAGGCCAGGCTGGACCCAGGTGAGTCCTGTCTCTTGGCAAAGTTCCCTAACCCTGTCTTTAGGGCCCTGTCCATTCTCTCTACTTTTCCCAGGCACTGGGGCCAATAGACCCCAATTAACTCCCAGTGATTGCGGCAACCCTCGGGCCACCAACGCCACAAGGCAGGTCCATTGTCACACTCCGCGTAAAGGGAGACCATAGCGGGGAATGATCTCCTGTAGCTGCTGTCATGTCACTTCCTGAGCCTTTTCAGTCTGACCACATGCCACTCTGAGGCTTGAACTCCTGCATGAGCTCAGGGGGAGCAGCTGTATTCAAACCATAGCACTGGGGAATCCTTCAAGATAACTGAGTCACATGAAATAATGTGTAAAATTCTGTATGTGTCTGTGTCTGTGTGTAAATGTGTGTGTGTGTGTGTGTGTGTATAATGTGTGCACATTTGTAGAAAGCAGATCTGTAGCTTGCACGAAAGTATATGACTATCCCCTCACTCCCCACTGCCCCCAGAAAGCAAGGTTTTAAAGCACAGATATATAAGCAAGAAATTGACAGATCTAGAACCTGTAAGACATGAACACTGAAGAGACACAAACGTTACAGGCCAGGAGAGATTGGAGAAGGAGGAAGGAGGAAAACCAGCAGAGTTTTGTTCTTCTTTAAGCACCTGTTTGCACTACATACTGATCACATCCATTGGGGGAGTTGGTACACGCACATAACACATCTTAATTCTTTTTATGCCCCTTCCCTTCTCCTCCATCTCCCCAGAGTTTTAGACTTTTAATTTTTATTTGCTTTAGTACCTGTTTGCAGTACATAATCATTACATTCATCCTCCCTCCCCCAGAGTTTTGTCTTGTTAAAGTAAAATAAGGAAAGATACTAGAAACAGAAGAAAATGATGTCAAGAAGTTACACACCAGGAGGGTCCTCTGGCCAACTGAAGCAGCAGTAAACACTTGGAAGACATTTCAAGAAAACCACACAGTGGACACAGACTCCAGGATGCAGAGTGAGGAGGACAAGCCTGCTCGGGATGGAGGAGAGCATCACCCTGGGAAAGACGTCAAGGTCCTCGGAGCAGCACATTCCTAGTGTGGCTGGAGGACAGGCAGAGAAGTTCAGATGTCACTTATTTTTAAAACTCATTGTGTTTCTATGGATCCAAAGTCTAAAGGAACTGAGGTTTGAAGAAGGCCAAAGTCTCACTAGGTGACAGCCCAGGGGCCACTTTCCTCCTAGGACATCGGCAAAGTCTAGAAATGAGCTGGCTGTGGCTCTTGCCAGCATACAAAGAAACCACTGGGACTAAACTCTTCTTTCCTCTCACCATCCTCTTCTGTGGGGTGTGGGCGTGTGTGTGTGCGTGTATGCACACGTGCACGCACACGCGCACACACACACACACACACTCTGCACAGCAACAGCGGCTGCCTATCAGGCTGGGGACTCAACTAGAAACAGAGATGGCCTCAAGTTCCCAGCGCTGAGACTCTGAATCCCAGTGGAGGGAAATCCCCTAATACACACAAGATGCGCTGTGCTCAGGATGCTATGGCTTAACTACAGTCACAGCCAGTCCTGACCCAGTCAGTCGCTGCCTGGGTTGAACAGAAGGCTGAGAATAGCAGAAGAGCAGCTCTGTAAACTTGAAGACAGAAGGATCAACAGAAATCATCTGAACTGAGACACGGAGAGCAGGTTTTTGAAAACATGAGACAGCAGCACTGAGAGAGAGGAACATTGAAAGGGACAACACAGACAGGCCTAAGACATGCGCAATCCGTGTTCCAGAGGAGGGACAGTAGGGCTAGTAGATATTAAAAGACAAGATGGCTTAGAAATTTCCACAGCTGATGAAAGGCATAAGCTATTAAATTCAATAAGTTCAAATAATCACACCAGGATAAATATAACCACACCCAGGCACGTTATAAACTAGCAAAAAGCTTATCGTCACAAAAGATTAAAATAGGAAGGTAAAGCCAGGCATAGCTGCCCACACCAAAAATCCCAGCACTTAGGGGGCTGAGGCAGAAGGGTTGCTGCAAGTTTCAGGCCAGGCTGGGCTACAAAGAGAGTTCGAAGCCAGCATGAAGTGCATAGTGAGACCCTGTCTCAAAAAAAAGAATAAGAGTAGAGTCTGAAGGGAATAATGTTTTAAACTTTAAAGTCAGGCAAAACACTGTTTACAAGCAGATGCGAAGAAGAGGGTAGAGCAACAGCCATGGAAGCAGCGCAGAGCAGTCGGGGCCGTGGCGTGGGGTGACACGGCCCAGGCCCGACCTCTGCTCTGGCAACGCTCTACAGTACGCAGCTCTTGGCAGAGAACCGCAGCCCCACCCCTCCGCTTTACTGACCTGAAAAGCAGGTAGTGGTCGCAGGGACCAGTTCAGGGTTGTTGCAACGCTCGATTTATGTGATTGTACAGTGTCTACCTCAGAGGAAAAGCTCAGCCGAAGCTGGCCAGGAAGGCTGTGAGCAGAAGCAGTGCTGGCTGTAAGTACTGACCATAAAGCTGTAAAAGAGGAGCCAACGATTTACGGAGAAAGGTCTTTGAGGAGCCAGGAAAGGATAAGCAGAGACGCCAGTCTCAGAGAGGCGGAGGAAGTAATTCAGACCAGCGTCCCCCTGAGGACACCTAGGAAATTAAACAGAATGTAAAGCGTTGGATTGACAGCACCAGTGAACTTACAAGATGGTGAAGAATTACTGGGGAAGCAGCTGGCGTTGGAGACCGATTTCCCCTGCATACTGGCCTATTTCTAAGACCGTCGCTGAGAGACTGAATGCTATTTTTGGCGGAGCTAAAGCTTTAGAGTCCGGAGTTCAAGAGAGAGGTCCTGGCGATGTCTTTCGCTTTGGATCAAGACTTGAAAGCACGACCTCCCAGGAGTAGCGGGTACAGTATCTTTCCAGGGACTGCAGGCCAGCTGACTTAGCTCAATCTCTGCAACTGTGTCAGGGAAATTCCATCTGGCTAGAATCACTTGGGCCACCAGCAGAGTAATCCTGGGCCTCACAATTTCTCAACAAGTAATTTTATGAATTCATAGTCAAAAATAGACCAGCACATAAGACAGCATGAATGAAAATAAGGACAAACAACAGTGAGAAGAGACAGACTCACAAGATTCTAGCTGTTGTTGTCACCAGACACACTTTGTAGTCAAAAATGTTGAAGGATATAAACAAGATTGAGAATTCAACAGAGAAACTGACAAGAAAAATAATGAAATAACACTCAATGAAAATGAAAAAAATAATAATGAAATGACTCTTTACCAGTAAAAGCATCCATCAAGAATCACAGTGTAGTGGATTGACAAATGGTGGTCAAAGTATAACTCGCAGCTGAACTGAGTAAGCGTGGTGCTGGGTGTGCAAGGCCCACCTGGGGACTGTTGCCATAAGAGGCAGAACTGGAGAAGAAGTTAGGTTGCTGGGAACTGAGAAAGGCTATTGGGAGCTGTTTGAAGCAGTGAGGAGCTGTTGGTTGTTTTGGAGGAGCTCGTCATGCTGGCTTTCCTCATGCACTTGGCTGTTTTCATCCTCCAAGGAGCTCGGGACCTCGTTGGCACTGAGAACGGCTTTGCTTCACTTTGGGGGAGCCCTGGTCCTCACTCTGAGCATTGCTTCCTGCCTCCAGAGGAGAAGATGGTTGTCTTGGTTACTTTTCTCTCGTTGCTGAGACAAAATACCCAACACCCAAAATGAAGGAAGGAAAGGTTTATTTAGCTTACAGTTCGTGGAGGTCTCAGTCCATTCTTGGCTGGTTCAGAGGCAGAGTGGCACATGGCAAAGGGCAAACTGTTCATGGCAGCAGCATACATCAAAAACCACAAGAGCAAAAGGGGAGAATGGCTGCAAGCAGCCTCTTTCCTTCCCCTACATTGTAAACAGGCTACCCCCACCCAGGGGGCGTGTAGCTCTCACACAATCTCCATACCTTCCTCTTCCACAGGCTCAGGATGTATACAAAGTAAGTACCCTGGCTTCCTGCTGAATCTCAGCCAAACCTCTGGACTCCTCAAGTTGACACAATGTATCAACCATAGCAATGGTCCACTGCCAGTCTCCTGGAGAAGCTTGCTGAGTTGGCTTGCCTGATGGGAACTCGGTCATCTTGATCACTGGAGGAGCTCCAGACCTCACTGTTACTGAGGATGGCTGTGATACCTTTCAGGGCACTCTGGTTCTTCTGAGCATTGCTTCTTGGCTCCAGTGAAGATCGCTCAGCCTGCTGGCATGGATCCTTCATCCTGCTGGCACAGACTTTCTAGATTCCACCACTGACCCTTGGACCTTCCCAGCACAGATCCGTGAAACAGGCCTGCATGAGATATTGTATGGGCTCTGGGCATCCAGGTGGACTTACAGGAGACATTTCCATGAGCTCTAGGTCTTAAATTGGACTCATGCAGGACATTTCTGTGGGATCCAGGCCCTCGAGAGATTCCTTGGTCTTAGTGTATGGACAGGTTTCTTGTACTCTCTTGTATATCGTTCTTTGGGTGACTATTATAAATAATTATATAAAATATATCTTCTGTACTGTATTGTTTCTCCTTGCAAAAATATCCCCCAAACCAACACACACAGCAAGGATATTTTCAGTTGTTTAATCCCTATCTGACTTTTACTGCATGAAGTATCAAGGCAAAATTCTTCAAGTAGAAAAAAAATTACCCCAGACAGAGTTCATAGTCATCAGAAGGAAAGAGGACCTCTACAAGAAGTGGACATGTAGGCAAAGGTGAGTAACTTTTGACTATTTGAAATCAAACCAATGTTTTGTGGGATATGAGATACAGCAAGAACTGAAGTGTTTGGCGATGGTGACCTCTGAGTTGGAAAGGGAGTTAAATTTAGAAAAGCATTATAAGAACTTTGATGATATTTTTTTAAAAGCCAAAAATGCCTGCCTCGGTCCATTTCCTGCTGTTATTGCAAAACCCAACTTATTCAGCCCTGGATCTAGAGGCGGAAGTCAGAAAGCACTGCCCACCCCCTGCCTGGCAGGCAATGAGGGCCCCCTCACACACCGAGACAGGCAGAGGTCCCAACTGTGAAAGGCACCAGCCAGCTCTTCTCACAGAGGCCCTCTCCCACTAGAGCACCCCACTTCATGAAAGGCCTCACTCCAACCAGCATCAGCCTATGATGTGGGGTTACCTTTCCCTCATATTCACCTTGGAGGACCTATAAAGACCTAACAATACCAGGTACAAAGATATCTTTGAGAAGTCAAGGATTGTGTCAAAAACCTAAGATAACCATTAGAAAGGTATTAAAAAGTATACAGAAAAGTCAACCTTTGAGCTAACAGCAGGCTATCTTCCCGTCTTCCAGGACTCTTCCCTAAGCAGTTTATTTGAAACTCAAAGAAGAACAAACTCAAAGAAGAACTCAAATTTGTTCAGTGTAATGATATTTATGATTTCTAAATATTGGGATTTTTAGTAGGAGGAGCTCTACTGGTGCAACACAGTGCTATGCAGCCATTTTAAATGGCTTCACGCCAGACGTGGCACACACCTATAATCCTAGCACTCGGGAGGCCGAGGCAGGAGGATCACTGCAAGTTTGTGGCTGGGGAGGGCTACAAAATGAGTTCAAGGACAGCCTGGACTGCATAGTGAAACCCTGTCTCAAAAAGACAAAAACTAAGCTAAACTAAACTATAAAACAAATAAATGACACCTTCAAATAATGACATCGAGAAAATAACATGAAGTGCAAATAACAGAATAAACATCATCAGAGAACACAATGAAATGTGTTTCTTAAAGTATATGCACAGAAAAGACACTAGAAAAATAAAATATAGCTGTCATAGGTGGTGGTAAAATTCCATGTGATTTTATTTTCTTCTATTTAATTGATTTTCCACCTTAAGTGTATAATACTTTATAATCAGAAAAGTCTTTAAAAGGAAATAAACTGGGCTGGGGATATAGCTCAGTGGAATAAGCGCCTGCCTGCAAGTGCAAGGTCCTGAGTTTGACCCCCAGTGCCCCTCCCCACCAAAGGCAATAAACTGATATTTTTCTTTTAAAAGTAAAGAGTTCATCTCTACATATCACACAAAAGGAAACTCTGTTGGGAGGCATGAGAATAGATTTTTCTCATAATGTTTTTATCTTTGAATAAATTATTCAATACCACTATATCTTTTTACCCAAGTACCTCTACTTACAAATACTTCTACCGTCGGTCTGTTTGGATGGTCAATTCATTGTCTAGTAGCTAGTACATTCACTGACTCAGTCTCAAGGTGCTTTCATTTCTACCTTTTTTATTTCTTATACTTTAAGGGAACACTAAAAATAAAATATTCATTGGGCTATTGAAATTCCGGGTGCTCTTTCTTCAAAGCCATGTTACAGCCACTGTGACATGGTTCAAGTGGTGTTTTTTCCTCTCAGTCTTGGCCTGGGTCAGCTGGCTCCATGTAACCTCTGGGCAGGTTAGATGCAGTCTTCCCTTGCCACCCACCCACCATCCTTGCAGAGTGGGATCTTAGGACCTGCTAGCATTGCTCACTAGCCCAGCCATCTGTGGCCCAGGCTTGTGTCCTTCACAGCTCCTGGAAATGAGTGGCGTGGCATGACGTCATCCTGGGAGAGGGCAGGGTGTGTGGAAACCCTGGAATGGTGCCCAGGCTTCACACAGGAGAAACAGGCATCGGCATCTTCTGGTGCTAATGTTTCCTCCATCGCCAATCTGTTTCGTGTTTATGTTCCGGAAGGGCCATTGAACATGGTGAGAAAAAGAGTTGAATTCAAATTTCCTAGATCATTTTCCCCTCAGTTCCCATAATCCATAATTTTAAAAAGACTATCATTTGAAGTTAGATGTTAAGTGATATAAAGTTGATTAAAAAGCAACATACATCACAGTAGCTACCTTGTCCTCAAGGTTCTCTGGAACCCCTGCAGGAATATGATGTCTCTACTGGTCCATAGCAGCTTTTCCTAGGAAAGAGATACCGCTCCAACTAGACAGATGGAGGCCAGCTGTGCACTGCCCAGATCTGGCAATACCACCAGGGTAGTCTCACAGGAGCATCAGGCTTCTCCAACACTCTGCCCCAGAGCAGTACCCCACTGCCCTGACCCTCAGGCCCATGGCTGCACCTTCCAACAAAGGACTCATGGGAAACCATGCAAACCTCTGCCAAAGGTCTGAAATATTTCCCTAAAAGGAAAATGGAGTGCAGGTCTCATATGAGCTCATTTGAGATTTATATTTGCTGAATTTGTCTAGCAAATCCATGAGACAGGCACTATTTGACCTGGGAATGGAATGGTTTCCAAGGAGACAAGGATAAATGGGGAGAAAGAGCAGGCCTGGCAGGCGGGGGTTATAGGAAAGGAATGTGGACTCCTCCTTGAGTCCGAGAGAGAAAGAAGCCTATAAAAGCAGGAAGTGCACACCATTAAAATATTTGTAGAACTTCATGGTACAAGCATCACAGATTGCACAGACACGCATGCGTGCACACGCGCACACACACACACACACACACACACACACACACGCGTGCGCGCGCGCGCAACAGAGGAACACAGAAAGGAGCTGTTTTCTCCCATTTTGCACAGCCCACGTTATCATTTTGTCACCAGGATCAGCCCAGCAAATGAGAGCCTTGCCCAAAGAAAGACATGACGGTATCAACGGACGATGGTAAGATCCAGCCTGAGCAAGCAGGGCACACGTGCGCCACCAGTGCCCACAGCAGGGACACTTCCCCCACAGAGCCAGCCTAGCAAAGGGCATGTGGCACGTCCCCCAGGGAGGTCCTGAGATGCATGATGAGAGCCCTGCACCGAAATGGCAGTCACTGAGGGGAAGACAAGGGCAGCGAGCATCAGGAAGGGACCATAAAACCTGAGTTATGACTCATAATGTGACCCCATTAGACACACAGGCTGGCAAAGCTAAAAGAAATGCAGGCTGCAAAAGTATGTCTGAGGCTGTAATTATCAGTCCATTTACTTTCACTGGTGACAGGGACAGGAGCACAGTAATTGGAGCAGGCTTGTGCAAAGACAAATCGTGTCCCACTGTGTCCGTATTTTATAGAGCGTGCTTACAACCAGGTGAACTCTGGAAGAGACTATGGCTCGTTACTTTTGACAGGTTTGCCAGAAAGCATGTATCGCTGAGTGATTCATCCCTGTTTCTACCCAGATCATAAATCTTTACTTTCCAAAAGCCACGCTTGGATTTGGGGCCGATCGCAGTGTTTATTCTTTTGGGCTGACAATCGGAAGAATGGCCTCCTCATGTCTTTCCTTATGGATCTATCATTTCTCCAGGAATCATCTACTCGATTGTGGATGTGTTCGACTGTGCTGCTTCCCATCCAACTAAAAAAATCCAGTTTGGGGCTGGGGAGTTAGCTCAGGTGCATAAGGCCTGCCTGGCAAGACTGAGGTCATGAGTTTGATTCCTGGTACTAAAAAAAAAAAAAAAAAAAACAAGAATCCAGTTGCTGGATTGTGCAAAGGATTTTCACGAGTCAGTTTTCTGATATTTCTGGTGGGCTTCTGTGGTCTCACACTCCTGCTGGGCTGTGTGCAGTTCACTGGTTTGTCTGTTATACAGACATGTACTGTGCCGAAAGCTGAAATAAACTTGCCGAAATGCCTAGGGCAGTGAAAGACTATTCTTAAATTCTTACTTTCTTAAGAAATTATTTTAAGACCCTAAACAAAAAAGCACAAATGGAAAGAAAAGAACTTCGCTTTATCACTTTCCAGGTACAAACCCGTTCACAGAAATAGAACAAGGCTCATTTAATCTTCCGGAAAACCCTGCCAGGTGGTCATGGCTGCAGTGCCAAGACTTTCCTCCAGCACTGAACACCACTGGAGTCCTGAGGTCGTTCATAGATGGAAACTGATCTGACCACAGGCTGTTCCCAGGCAAGTACACTGCTAGTCAGACCGCTCAGCAGCCCCACTGCTAAGTGCACATGGATTTTCTGACCAGGATGCCATGGACAGCAAACCACTCTCACATCACAGCCTCTCCCAGGCCCATCCCTACCCCAAAACTGCAGCCCACGCTGTGAAAACATGACCAATAATTTTGCTGCTCATCATGGTCTCCCCCATGGTGACAAGAGCCCTGGAGATGCCATGCTCATCCTTGTAGGGTTCCAGCCCATGCCTTATCCACAGGGTGGATGTCACTGGACCTCAGAGATGCTCTGTGCAGCGGGGTGTGGTGGTGCATGCCTGTAATCCCAGCATTTGGGAAGCTGAGGCAGGAGGATGGCCATGAGTTAGAGGCCAGCCTGGGCTACCCAATGAATTCAAGGACAGCCTGAACTACATAGAGAGACTCTATCTCAAAAAATAAAATAAGGACTTGCCAGAGTGAGTGGATGCACAGAAACTCCCAACATGATTACTTTTAGAAGAAAAAGCAACAAGTATCCCTACCCTCCAAAAATAAAGGAATTCATCTTCCTCTCAAAGCACTTTTATTCACACATATAGAGACACACATTAACTGTAAATTAAATACCATCAATTGGCTAATTAAATCATTGGGAACCTTGTTTAAAGAGAGACTTTTAAGGAGATTTCTTGATTTTTTTCAAGACTGCAGATTAAACTCAGGCCTTGAACATGCTGGGCAAGTGTGCTACCACTGAGATACACCTCCAGTCCTTTTTATTTTTCAACAAATTCTCACTAAGTTGCCCATTCTGGCCTCAAACTCAAAATCCTCCTGCCTCGACCTCCCAAACGGGAGCAGCTGGGATTACAGGTATGTGCAGCACCGCACCCGGCGGAGCCTTTTGCTGTTCACCTCACTTCTCTGCTGCACTGGCACCCATGTCCTGCTGGGGGAGGGCCTTCCGTGGAGGCACAGAGAGCAGTGGCCAAGGCCCAAGTGACCCTACCGGAAAGACACTGGAGTTTCAGCAAACCGTGCCAGGGCGGACAGGACAGAGGAGGCACGTCTGGTGGGCAGGGAAGGCGGCTCCAGCCTAGACCTGCCGCAGGCTCGCACTCACACACTGCCCTCTTGGCCCAGGTGACAGCAGAGCCTGCCCATTCGGTTTTTTGTTTATTTGTTTCTCTTCAGTCAGATTTTATTGGTCCATCTTGGATTGACGAACATAATGATAGCATTCCTCATAGAGAATTTGTGCCTGTACGTAATAGGTCTTGATTCTTTTTTCCCATTTCCCTACCCTCCCTTCAAGCCTTCCTCCCCTCTCCATTTGTAAAAGCTTGGTGCCATTTTTTCCTTGTTTTCTCACTTTTTTTAACATTTCCCTTCTATTTGAACTTGAATGTTTCCCTTCTCCCTTTGCTGGGACTGCCGCACTCGTCCAGCCTCTCAGGGTGCCCAGCCTCTTCCTGGGTCTCTCAGATTTCCCTGCCCCTGGGCTCCCCCTTCCCACACCCCACCCTTAACCCCAGAGCAGCGTCAGAAAAGCAAAGCTTTTCTATCTGGTCTAGAAACTTCGTTGGCTCCTGGTCCTCAGATGGCCTGAGCTGCTTGACAGCTGTGGCGTCAACACCTGCCACTGCCTCTCAGCAGCTGTCCTCACCTGTCCAGCAGCCTGCCTCCTGCTCTGGTTCCTTCCTTCCCAGCCAGTTCTCCCAGGCTCGTGGGCAGGTGCCCTCCAGAACCTCCCGCCTGTCCTGCTGTCCTCCATAGCTCTAGCACCACACTGAACTCTCAGCCACAGTTCTGCCCCTCAGCCCCCGGCCCTGCACCTTCCTGGACAGAAACCACCTCTACTCAGCCCAAGCACGGAGCGTCATGCCCAGAGGCAGTGGATGTTCTGGAAACTTGGACTGAACTGGTTGAAATAGGTGCAGTAGCCCTGACAAACAATCATGACCTGTGCAGTGCAAGGCACGGGCACGAACAGTCCAAGTAAGTAAGAAGCAGAGGCCAGAATCAGCATGTGGAGGGGCAAGCCTGGGATGGAACCCACTCAAAAAGCCAAGCAGGAGGGGAGGATAGTCATGCCTGCACCAGGCCCACGGCAGCCCACGGAGCTCACACAGTGTTCCTATAGACTTTCTCCTTTTAATCGTGGTGAGCCGCACCTAACATACAATGCACCTTGTTACCTATTTTAAATACGCAGTGACATTACGTGTATGCACACTGCTGTGCCCCGTGACCTCTGAACCCCCTGAATGGGGGCTTCCATGCTTCCTATTGCGACGGACCCACAATTTCTATTTTCTGTATCCATTAGAGATGGAGGCTGTGAGAATAATTACTGGAAGAAATAAAACAGAAACCAAGTACATGCAAAAATAAATCCACATGTTTAAATATCACGTTCAGCAGACTTCGACAGCTCTGTCCAATTATAACAGACGTTTCTGAATTCTTGGTCTCAGCTTCTGTATTCACCTCATCCTGGACTGGTCAGGAGTACTTGCAGGGTCCCCCATGGGCGCCACTGCTCTGGATCCTCTGTTCCCCATTCCCAGTCATGCCAGTGTAGATGTCGCTTTAAGGATGACACCCCTTTCTACAAGCCTCTTCTAAACCCAGGAGCTTTAAGGGGAGCAGGTCATCGCGAGAGGGACGGAGATGGGCTGAAGGTTGTCTCAGAATGGTTGGGGATGAGCACCCGAGCAAGCAAGTCCCTCTCAGCTTGGAGGCTTGGCCCACAATCTCCCCGTGGTTCCCAGCCTGCAGGATGGGCTCCCGCTGCTCCGGGGGGCCTTGAGCCACACACTTGGTGCAGCTCCCCCAAGCCCAGTGGGGCTGATTGCATGTGACTCAGACAGAGTGGGACGAACAGTGATGACTTCCAAGGCTGGATGACCTGAGGCCTTGGCGCTTCTGCCTGAGTCCACTGGCTCCCTGACCCAGGCTGTAAGAAATCGGGCTACCCTGTGTTGCATTGCATACCCAGTCAGCTGTTAATGAAGCCATTAATGCTGGAGCTGGAGTGTGGAGACGCTGCCAGGTGTGAGCCAAAGTGCAATAAAGACACTCTGGTCACCTAGCTAAGGCCCCAGGCATTACTGGACAGAACTCTGTCCAAACTGTGGACTTATAATGCCCATGTCAAATCTCTAGTCCCCAGTGCCCCAGAATGAGTGTGCTGGAGACAGAGACTTCAAGGCGTTAATTGACCTGGGGTCATGAGGGTAGGTGCCGGTCCAAAATGAGGACACAGACACACATGGAGGCACGGCCCTGTGACGATGGGAGAAGGTGGCCATCTACAAACCAAGAGACGGGACCTCCAGAGAAACTACCCCTGGCCCTGCCTTGCTCTCAGATTTCTAGCCTCGGGGATGGCAAGGAAACAAATCCCTGTGGTTAAACACAGGACCAACCTGTGGTGCTCTGCGGTGGCAGCCCCAGCACACTGACAGTCAGTGAATGTTGTTGTTAAAGCTGTTGATGTCCTGGAGTCACTTGCCACATTACAATACATAACCAGACTATCCTCTTCTTTCAGAAATACATACCTTCAAAGGACTGACACAATAGCAGTTCTACAACTTCCATACAAATGTATGCATAGAAAAATGACCATAATGCCGTGAACCCATGTTCTTCTTCCTGATGCATGATTGCTGCTTGGCCATAAGCCCACTGTGGAGAGAGCACTGGGGGTAAGGGACTCTGCAGGTGTCTGCAGGACAATCACACACTGTAGCTCAAAAGGAAGTGGTGCTGTAATAGTCCTACCTTCCACGGGCCAGCGCTCCAGGCTGCTATAAAAATGAAGACGCTAATTGCCCAGCTATAAAAATACAGTGGCGATTGGGTCCCTCCATGCACTGTCATCTACTGGTACTGTGACAACTGCAGAATTAGGTGAAACAAATGTGCTTTCCTGCCTCCTGGCTAAAGCACTGCTAAAGGCTAATGGGATTCTGCTTCAGAACTCTGCACTCCACCTCGGAGACTGTACATGTTCATCAGAAAATCAGGTGCAGCTCGAAAGATCCCATCCCCTCAGGGTCCCAAGACGCACACTGCCTATCCCTAAATTAACAAGGACGATACTGTCAGGTTGTGGGCTTTTATCCCCCCAAGTTTCACACCAATAGCAATTAGCAGTTGTTCCTGCTCACTGATTTGAAACTCACAGAGGCCTCTGAGATGTATCTCTTTGTAGGGGAAATAAAGGTGGCAAGTAGTCAGCTCAGAAGTTCCCCGAGTTACTCCACACCTGCAGGTGGGCCCAGGGCTGCCCACAATATGTGAAACACATTCACTTCCTTCCAAATTGTGGCCGGGCCACAACCAGCTCAAAGATTCAGCAGAACCGGGAGCACAGCTGGGCGGCGGACTAATGCCACCTACAATCTGACATGCGGCTTCTGATGCTGAGGTGTCAGAGATTTCTACAGGTCCTCTACAGGGACGTGTCCAGGGAAGTATCCCTTTTCGCCTCTGCTCCTTGGACTCTCTGCCCTCAGGCAAGGAGAGCTCACAGAGTAGTGGTTTGACCTTGCAGTTGTGAAACCTATTGAAAGGCTTTTAGCATGGGTCCCAATATGCTACATGGGTCCCCTGCAGGTGACTTCACCTCTTTGCGGCATCCACTTTGGAGCGAGTCAAGGCACCAGTGGTGAGGATAACTGTTCTGATAGCTTGGATAACTAACTTCCTGCTGCTTCCACTAGGCCCCAACTCTCCATGAGAAGATGGCACTCACTGACTGAACATTTTTGGGCTCAAATTTCCATTCCTAGACATAGTTTGGACAAAGTCCAAAGCCACTGGATTTAGCAAAAATCCTCAAGGACATAACACTGGAGTGAAAAAAAGCAACATAGGCTGAGTTAGTCACCTGGCATGCCTTGGGCCTGAAGATGAGGGAACCAGGACCAGAGTCTTGGCAGCCCTGATCACCATGCTTACACCTGGGCCACATCCTCGCCTTGTGCCCTGAGCTGGCCCTGCTCCAGCTGAGCTCATTACCATGGAGAGAGGCACTCCCGAGACCATGGGGATGTCCTCCAACCCAAGAGCTCACACCCTTGCTCTGGATCCTGAAATTCTCTGATCAAATAGCCTGAATCTCCTTCCAAGGTTTCCACCAGCCTGGTCCCCAATTCTGTGTCCTGCAGCGTAGCCAGTGCTGCCTACAAGCATCATGAGGACGACAAAGGGTGCCAGGGCGCGGGTGTCTACAGGGGAAAGATTGCAGGGAAGGAAAAGGTCCCGTCCAGACCTATTAAAAGTTCACATGAGGTTAAGGGAGCCCAGCAGAAAGCCTGTCAGCCCCCTCTTCTGTCACTGCCAGGAAAAAGCACCACAGTTTCACTGTCCTCTTTATCTGTCTGGTCTTTTACTTCCCAGCATAAGGGAAGTTTTCCATGTCTCATTTTGCAAATGAACTTCATCTGTCCCTCTGCTAACTCTTTACCTACACGTTGCAGACCCTTGTTGAAAAAACAACACCCCTACCTGATTGTTGTCTGTTGAACTCACCAGTTGCACGTGAATAAGAAAAGGTGCTTTGTGGCTGTGAGGAGCCCTGACCCTTGGGACATTCAGCAGCCCTGAAGAAGGGGCCCGAGCTGTGGGGTCTGTCTCTCTCCGTGGCTGCCCTCTTCCTCTGAGACATTCCAGGACCAACCCAGATTGCCTCCCAGATGGGGCGGAGATGAAAAGTATCTGAATACAGTAACGCAGCTAATTCAGGAACCAGATAGAAATAGAACAAAACGAAATGGGGCTGGAAACTAGGGGAGAAAATAGAACTGTTTTTGTGGCCAAGCCAGTGCCTCAGCAGTGCAGGCCTGATGTATAAGATCCGATCTGCAGTGCCATGAACTCACTGGTTCAAATTTCCTTTGCTTCCCCCTTTTTTACAGAAACCATCACGGAAGCTGACAAGGATCCCGGGCAGGGCTGCCGGGTCCCAGGGAGAGAGGGACCTCTAGTGGTGAGCTACTGTCCTGCCTCTCAGCCGCACTGTTCCCTCATCATTATCCTTGGTCTATAATTATTACAAAACTGTTTCTCTAAGAAAAACTTCCATTTTAATGTGAAAAGTGAGCAGTTTTCTTTCACTTTGGGAATAACTCTAAGAAACTTTAGGATGGCAAAATATAAGCTACATAACAGTGAAGGTTAAGGAAGACCAAAGGAAAGTCTTGTGTAACTACAAAGTATTTACTAAGCAGCTACTAAATCTTGGGCCCTAGCATAGGTAGTAAGAGTAATTTCAAGCAGTCTAAGATATGAAAGTTCAGAAAAAATACCAGTAGTAAACAGATCCCCATGGGTAATGAGGGCAATGAGACTAATTTGTCTCTTTCATTTACACATTCAGTGTGTGTTGATGAGCTAACCCAACGTTACAGGCACTTGGTAGGCTCCAAGCTACAGTGATGGAAAATACAGATGTATTGGTGTATCCACTGGGGCTCCAAGAAAGCCAAGGGAAGCAGACAGGGCACAACCAGGACTCGATGATAAAACTTCATCATTTCTAGGCAGGGCTTTGAAGACAGGCGGGAGATGCACAGGCAGAGAAAACCAGGAAACAGCTCCCTGATCAAGGAGGCAGAAAGTCTGCATGGAGTAGAGCCAAGAAAGCACCAGCCCTGCTCAGTCTGTCTGAATTTGGGTTCCTGGGGGCCACCAAGCAGAAAGACTGACCCATCGAGACGCACTCACTTCTCCAGTGGCACTGGTTACCACATGTTGATTTGTTCGCTAATTTCTTTGTTACTAGGTCTTTTGTGCTGGCACCAAGCCACTGTATCTAGCCAGCTTCCCACCACTGTGGCAGATACCTGGGTGATCGACTTGGCAAAAGTCTATGTAGGTGCAAGGCTGTGGGAGTTTCCATCCGTGACTGGCTGGCCCTGCTGCTCCAGGACCCGGGGCAGATCAGGACATCACGACAGGTAGTGCGCAACGGAGAAAACCCTCTCGCCTCACGGCCAAGAGCTGGGAGAAAGAGAGCAAGGGGCTGAGGGTTCACAAAGAACCCCCACTGGATCCCACCTTCTCACGGTTCCCCTTTTCTCAACAGTGCTACACGGAGACCAAGCCTCCATTACAGCCACTGCGATTAGCAAGAGGAGGTCCGAGCCCCTCAGAGCCTCACCATCTGTCTGGTAAGGAAGGTAAGGAAACAGCTACCAAGATACGTGCACCTGAGGGTGAGCCCAGGGGCCGGTCGCACTGGAGAAGGAGCCGTGGCCTCAACTCAGGGATTCACCCAGGAGACGGTACTCAGGCTGAGTCTTAGAAGGATGAGCACCGCAGTGCCTGGAACTAGGTGAGGAGGAGGCTCTGGAGTGAGTAGAGGTCAGGAAGCCGGGCCTCTGTCAGCTCTGCCACAAGTGATTCCATGTGATCAGAGTCCAGCTAGGGGGCTTAGGGGCTCTCCTGAGACCTCTCTCTGAGCTGCAGATTTAGGGGAAATCAAACTGGTGCCCTCTCAGGTCCCCATGGAGAGATCCAGAGGCCTTTGTTAGGACTCTGGAAGGGGGGACAGGAAGCAACACAGTAAGTGAGATGTCCATTTTTTTTTTTAATACTGAAAGGTGACTATACAAACAATTCATTAGAGGGACATGACAGTCTGCATGGAAAGATTCTTGAGTTATGTTTGGGGTATCTACAGGCTGGAGAAGATCTAGAGTACACTTTGAGGGGGGCTATGATAAAGTCGTACAATTTATCCTGTTATTTCTTTCTTCCTATTATTTAAGAGAGGCAAACTGTAGTTAATTATTATGCATTTAGAGTATGCAAGGCCTGATTCTAAGGGATTTCACAAGCATATGTATAAGAGAGGCTCTTGACTTAGAAGACTAAAAAAGTCAAGGTTCCCAGGACCTAGGTAGACATACAAAATTCATGCGGCTACTGAGGGGAGGGTCTTGGGTATTTAAGCCCACATCTTTGACACTATTCAATTTCCTATTTCCTTCCACTAATCAGGACCCCTTGAGGATTTACCCTCTTGCTAAAATTAATGTCATTGTTATTTTTCTGAGATAGCACTACTGAAGAAAGGGTAGGGGAGGATTCAAGTGATGTCTTTGTTGCCAATGTGTTGAGTGAATCTTGGAAAGCTCTTGGTGCTGATGGCAGAGTATGATCCATCTTCATGCTGAACATAAACTGGAAGAGCAGAAGAGGGTGAATTTAAAGCCAAACTGGAGGCAAAACTTGCAATGTGGTATTCTTGCCATCTTTCCTATTATGTCCCATCAGCTGTCATCACATTTGGTTTGGTTCTTGTGTGGCTTATATGTAGATGTCTCCTCAAAGCCTCATGCCCTCGTGGGTGGAGCTTTTCAGAGCTGGCTGGATCTAAGGTGTGTGATGCTGGGGTTAAGGATAGGTGGTACTAAATTAGTGCACTGCTTGGAGTTAGTATAGTTCTGGGTGTGGCTGAATGGATTTACTGCAGACAGAAGCTCCACCCTTGGTGCAGGCGGCAGCTCCCAGAAAGGTTTATAGCCTGGATGGGATAAAAGGAAAAAGCGGGCTCACTGCCTGCTGCCCCTGCCTGCTCTGCCCTGGGCTGTTTCACCTTTTCAATGTCCCTCTGCCCCACCACCCTGCCTTGGAGCCAGCCACTAAGGACTGACACCTGTATAAACTGTGCGTGTAGATAAACCTTTCCTCCTTTAACTTACGGGTGTGGGGTATTTTATCTCAACAAAATGAAAAGTTACTAAGACAGGTGCCAACAGGAGTCACTAAGCAAAGAGGGAATCACGAAATGCTCCAAGGAAAGAAGGACTTTTTTGCCAACATAGCTTTTATCAAAGCAAACTCTTCTGAGCCAGTCTTGGTTTATACCGACATGGCAGCTGGCATCATGACTGTATAAATACCCAGGGGCAGGGCAGACTCTGGCTTCTCAACAGTGTCAGGACTCAGTATTACATGGGGAAAGGGAAGAGGTCTGGGACTAGCAGCCCGGCGTTTATTATTATCTGTGCCTTTGCTTCTCTAAGGCTGATATCTATTCCCTGAAATGCTGCTCCTCATGACAATTTACCAACATCAAAGGCTCTGCAGTGATTCTCTGTTGACCTCTATGCTACTGTCTCCAGAAGTCAGTAACAAGTGAGCGCAGATTCTCAACCTCCTCTCTAAGTGTTCCAAAGAGAAGGCTTTGGACGGAGGTCAGTGAGCAAAGCTCTCTTGTTGTAATACCACCCAGGCAGCTTAGTTATTTAGCTGGTGAGTAGGCAGTAGCAGGAGATGGTGCCCAAGGTGGACAGGGGTGGTCAGCCATGCTGATGGGAATTACGGTAAAAATAGGCAGCGGGACTAGATGTGGACCCACAAAGGAATTCCTTGTGCAAAAATAGAATGCAATCCCTCCCTACATCCAGGCTGAGTTTCCAGAAACTCAGAAATACAGAATAACTGGATTTCAAAGAAAACCAGTTCCTTTTTACTCTACACATTGAGTAACTGGTTTACAGAGCCTGAGTCTCAATTGGTTACTTTAAACCCAAGAAGCCACCTAGCAGAGGTGAAGGCTGGGTTCCAAACAGAGCCACTTCCTTGGACTCCATTCCTGGGGCAGTGCATAACTACCAGGGCTTTTTTTCTTCTTGTATTTCTAAAAAACTCTTCCTTTTAACCTCCTTTCCATCCGCAGTTTCATTCTTCAGACTTGGTGATGACCACTGCACCTCAGTAACCAAAACAACTTCCTTTTTTCCCTCCCCTCTGCTTCTACTGCTCCCCTCTTCCCTCCTCCCAGCCCCTCCGATGCGCCTGATGCCCCTCCCAGAGGACTTTCAGCACCAGTAGCACCTGCAGCCTGGCCACTAGGAAGGCCGAGGAGATGATTCCCTTTGCTGTTGCTTGAACCCTTCCTCAGGTCAGCTGCGCTCAGATCTCCTCCGAGCTTTCTTTCCCACTTTAACACTTCTTAGTACTTAAATTCTGTATGCAACAATTACTCTCTAGCTCAAGCAGTTAATTTTTACTTGAATAGGCAGCTGGAGGTAGTCAAAGCATAACCTAAAGGATCGTTCACTATTGTAAAGCTCCCTTCATCCATACACTTACCATTAATCACACTGGAAAATAATAGAATGGCAAAGAAGGATTGCTGCTATTAATAAAACATGTCAGCCGAGGACAGAACCAACTAAACACAGCCACTGGGAACTGCTGCATTGCCTTATTATCTCTGAATGATTGTCCAGCTGGTAGAATGGAGCTCTGGGCTCACACACAAAAGGTTATATGCAGAGGGACACCCAAGACAGAAAGAAGACTGACGGCAGGGTTTAGGCTTCCAGCACGATGACATCTCCAGGTTTTGCAATACAGTAACAGACAGCGTGTGTGTTAACCAGAGTGTCAATTTATTGCTATGCATTGCATTGTATTACTATGCAAGGTATTTTTACCCAGTAATGAAAAGCTATGAAAATCCATAAGGAAGTTGTTTTGTGAACCTGGAGCTCCACGAAGTAATGTCAAAAGTGGTTAACCTGGCCCAGCTTGACTGGGCCTCAGGAGAGATAGGTTAGAGATGGCAGTCCCTGCCCTCTTGCAGTTTACCCCCACTGGGGAGAAAAGGCAAAAAGGTCACATACAAAACGCAGGCCGGAGCAGGGGTTAATGCTACAGTGGGGAGGAAAGCGAAGTCTTGTGGTTTGCGTCTGGAGGTTCCCGATGGCCTCTTGCACTCCTAAGCGGTGCTTTGGGGAGGACCGAGCAGTAACAGAAGGCTGACTTCCTGTTGGGGGACTTCCGGAAGAGGTGGGGCCTGGCCAGAAGAGGTGGGGCCTGGGTGGGATGGGAGGGGCCTGTACTGCGCAGAGCCCTCCCCTGTGCCTCCTTTGCTCTCTGCTTCCAGGCTTCCATGAGCATCTTTCCTCCGCAGACCTTTGCCCTAGGCTTTCTGCCTCGGAACCAGCCCACTGTGGACTAAACATGAGGCAAAATACATCTCTTCTCCTCCAAGCTGCGGTGTTGGGTACTGTGTCTCCGGAAAGAAGACCTGACAAAGAGGGTAAGGGGTGGGTAGAGGGCCCTCCGGAGCTGTCCGTTGAGGAGGGGACCTCTGAGCAGAGACCTGAGGGGAAAGGGAGTGAGCTGTTGGGGCACGAGGGAGACGCAGCCGGGACAAGAAGGCTTGTGCGAGGGACCTGGAGAGTGGGCTGGCGCCCCAGGAGGGCTGTGCTTTGGCTCTTAGGTGCAGAGGAACGGAAGTGACATAGTCATACTTGTCGCAGGGGCACCTCAGACGGCCAGGTATACCCCCTGTGCTCAGACTCCACCAACATTACCGCTAGCATCAGAGCAAGCAAAGAAAACGTGCTTGCAGACGGCCAGAAGCGCTGAGGAGTCCCTGGGCGGTGGGAGGTAGATGGGGTCCGAGTAAGAGAGGACAAGGTCCGGGCTGCTGGAGGGTGGTGGGCACCAGTGACAGGGCGCATGCCCGGGTGGGATCCATCAGCACTGTCCGTGTGGAGCTGGGCAAACCCTCCCTGCCCAGCAGTATCAGAGGCCCCTGCAGTGGGCCCCAGCCTCCTGCCAGCTGCTACACTGCAGGGCGAAAAGAAAGAACAAGAGACAAAATGTCAGTGCAGCGGGGATCTGGATGACCCAGTGTTCGCGGGGAGCAAGAGGCCGGGAGGCAGCCAGAACCTCGGTATCTACTGTTCACATCTGCCTTGAGGAAAATGGTGAGGGAATTACTGGATGACTCAGAGGGCGGCAGTGATTTCCTGCTGATAAGGATGTTTATGTTGATGACAGCCGGGAGGGTTAAGGGGGTGTTCGTCCTTTCCCCAAGGTGAAATCTTTTTTTACTACTACTCAAATCTCAAGGAACCAGGACTTCTTCCGCTGATGTTGTCTTGCCCTGGAGCGCTGCAGCATCTCCGGACCTGTGGCCTGCGTGTTTCCACATCCTGGAGCCTGCTCCCTTGGTAAGGTACTAGGCCTCGGACAAGCCCTGATCACAATTTAATTATGAAGTGATTTTCCCAAAAATTATACAGAATGGCCCTCCACACGGAATGGACACACAGACAAACTCCCCCGCAGGGCCCGGGCCACCCTCGGCCGTCTCAGGGCGGGCTGCCTGCCAGGCAGGGCTCGGCCCTCAGCGGGTGCGGGTGGGGCAGCCTGCACCTGTGCTGCACAGGGAACGGCACTGGCTCATGGGTAACAGCCACACCCTGTGGAGTTAAGAAAGAAAACAGTTTCCAGAAAGGCGACAAGAAAAACAATCATTTTAAAAGTAAAAATTGCAGTTTCAGAGAGCAGCCCAGTTTAAACTCTTCACCCTCTCTTCTCCAAGCTTGGGCAGTTCTCTTTCAACTACAGATGGGTCTGGCCATCCTTTTTTTTTGCAAATGGTCAAATGGTCTTCCCACCTGTAAATCGAAGGCCTCTCTTCACCTGTAAAATAGCTTTCCAGCTTTCCACTGTGAATGGGCCATCATCCTTGTGTGGGCGGCCCACCCTCCCCAACCACTAAACCAGGATTTCAGATTTCTGCCCCCAGAAACACACAGCTATTCCCAGTCCTAAGCTGTAGTGCCTCCCTCTCTCCAGGACCACACTCTGTTCCTTTGAGTACATGCCTTTTACATTTTGTTTTGTTGTTTTTAATATTTCTCTTTCTTTACTCATTTTTAATCTTGGCTAACCTTAACTATTCTTGGCTAAGTTTAAAAATATAATCTATTAACAGCAAATATGCATTCTTATAACAAGAACCATATCACTGTTGTTTCATTAGCTGTGTCCTCTTGAAATATCCTTTTCCCCTGAAAATAAGACCTAGCTGGAAAATAATCAGCCTTGAAAACCAGAGATCAAAACCACCAGCCCCGATCAGCCCCTCCCAGCCTCACCAGCCAGCGCTCTTCTCTTGCTCAGTGGCTGCTCTGTAACGTGGGTAGGGTGAGGAGGGGCTGACTGGGGCAGGCATTATGCATCTCTGGTTTTCAAGCCTGATTATTTTCTGGCTTGGTCCTATTTTCAGGGAAGCGTGGTAGCCTCAGTAGCCTGAAAGAGTGAGGAGGGCACTCATCCTAGCTGCCTTTGAATCCATCGGAAGTACTTGTTCTTCCTGCTTCTGCAAAGCCTTTTTTAGGAAAAGCACGCAGTTCAGAAGGGAACAGTCAAAGCTGAGTCTCCGCTCACAAGATGTCAGCCCTCTTGTTGCAAAAGAAGGCATCTCCGGAGAGGCATCCTGCCCAGAACTGGGGTGTCCCTTGGTGCTCATGTCCCCCTAGTCACCTGACAAGGACCTCCTAATACTGGTACAACAATACAGTGGGGGTGTGCAAGTTAATAGCACCCACAGAAGGGTTCAAGATTCACAAAGAATTTTGTGCTCTTTCTTTATTAGGCTAGAACTTCGAGCTATGCCTTCAAAAGGCTCTCAGTTCCAGCAGATGTAGCTTGATTGTAGCTCAGTTCAGGCAAGCACATGTCTGTCTTGGAGCTCTCCCTCTGTTTCTCCTCTGCCTGAAGGAGGTTCCTTTCACTGGAGACCAATGTAGTCACATTAGTACTATCAACTCCTGCTGGACACTGTTTATTTAGTATAACAAATGGGATGCAGTATTTCTTTGTTTCCTCATGCACTCTGTAGCTCTGGACTCCAAAGACAGCCTGCACTCCAGGCTGACCGCCAGGAGCCACTGCAGATAAGGGTGTTGCCCCACTAGGGCTCCTGACACGCTGCACATTGCCGCCGTGCTGCAGTCCCTGACACTGCTCAAAGTCCCTGAGACACAGTGACAACACCTGACATAGGTTAAAGGAGAGGTTCATTGTAGCTCAGTTTGTAGAGGTTTCAGTTCACAGTCAACTGGCTGCAAGTCAGGGTGGCATGGTGGAGGGGCATTGCAGAGGAGAAATAGTCCGTGGCAGAGCAGGCAGAAAGCAGAGCCCTCAAGGGAGGAGGAGGGATATCTGTACACCCTTCCCGGCCACGCCCACAGTGACACACCAGGCTTCCCCTCCCAACATCACACCCAGCTGTAAATCCATCAGTGAGCTGATCCAGTAGCACAAACCCATGATCCAGTCACCTCCCCAGAGCCCCAGCCGTGCCAGCACTGGGGGATATAGAAGCCGTAACACCTGTTGGACAGAACTTGTACTGTTATGGAGACAGCTGCCATTTGAAATGCTGGTCCCGTTCTCAGCTTCTCTCCATCAATTTTTGATCCTTTGTTTTTGTTCTAATTTTTTTTTTTTTAGACAGAGTCTCACTGTGCCATTCAAGTTGGCCTTAAACCCAGTGTGTAGCCCATGCTGGCCTCAACTCACAGAAATCCTCCTGCCTCGGCCTCCCAAGTGTTGGGATTACAGGTGTATGCCACCATGCCCAGCTCACCCTTTGTTATAATTTTGGTACCAGCATTGGTATCTTGTACCACAAGTGTTTTTCTTTCTTCGTCTAAGGATTTACCTTTTCCTCTTTCCTTCCTTCTGTTTTGGGACTTTTTTGAGTGAAGAAATATTCCTGGCATCCTTCTGTAACAGTAGCTCCTGGGAGAGTCTCTCAGCAAATCCATGCACCTGGAAGCACCCATGGTGCAGGAGCTCAGTAGAGGAGGGCCTTTGGTCTGGGTTCACAGGTGAGTGCTTTTTGCTAAGCCTGTCACAACTTCAGAGTGTGTAGAACAGGGTCTTTGAAGAGGTTCTGTTTTTTTTTTACTTGAGGCAGTTCTACCCTAGCAAATGCAGGATTTTTATGAAACTGAGATGACACAGAGGGGCGGTAGGCAGACCAGGGCGAAGGCCTGGGTAAACTGAGGTAAACCTTAGAAAACCAGAGCATGAGAGACAGAGAACTAATGAAGTCTGCTGGCAGCAGGAAGCCCAGCAACAGCGACGCCGCACACCTTCCCACCGCACGCCCCTGCAGTTGGAAAGGCACCGGACGGCCCCTTCACACACCCACCAAGTTCTCCGGCCAAAAGCTGCGTGTAAAACCCCAGATTTGGACGCCTCGGTTGTGTTCTCTCGTGGAACCCCCCCTCAGCTAGCGAGGGCTTTTCCTCGTCCTTTCTGAGAAGCCGCACCCAGGGCCTCCCCTACTGCCGTGCCCTCAGCTTCCTTGTGTGCTGTCCTCGGTCACAAACAAAGTTCCTGGTATCTTGGAATTTAACGACATAAACACATCATGATATGGTAGAGCTGATCGCTATCCGAGTCTCCGGGAAGCAGGGCTTCCCCTTGAGCAATTCAGGCACCAGAGAACCATGGGCCCCGCTGCCAGCAGCCCGGCCGCAAGGGCATCTCCTGGACGACAGCAGCAGGTGAGCAGCAGTTGTGAGACGTCAGCAGTCTGCCAACACACCCCAATTTCAGAGTGACTAATGTGAAACACTGCTCTGCACAGCCTGCAAAATAGTCCCGTTCACCTGGTCCACAGTCTATCTCCGCGCGTGAGTTTGTGAGCCCAGTGGAGACGTGCACTTTTGTCTGTCTGCTGCTGTTCCACCAAGACCTATAACAGAACCTGGACCGCATTACACACTCAAGTATTTGCTAAATAAGGCAGGATTTGACTATAGATCTGCTTAATCACACACACACACACACACAAAACACCATGAACTTCTACTGCTCCCACACTCTAACACACTTCCTTCCAGCTGTGTTTCCTGGCCCTTTTGCTGGCCGAAAGCCCATTCATTGCCCAGAAGAAGGGGGACAGCTGATTGACACCTGTCATCCAAGATGACTGATGATTTTCTAGGCTACTTACCGTTATTCCCAAAAGCTGGTAGAGCCCAGTGTTAATGTCGCAGAAGATTCAGCCGCAACCCTATAAATCTGAATCACTTTATAAATGAAAACACATGGAGAAGGAAGGAAGTCTCATTTCTTACACAAAAGGAAGGCCATTCACTGGTGTGCTCTGCTTTCGCTGTAATGGGTGCTGGGGGGCAGCAAATGTGCTGACTGTGGAAAGTTAGATGTTTCCGAAGCTAAGGTGATCCTCAGAATCCAGAAAGAGTTACAACCCTCAGGAGGGCAGAGGTCTTGGCCTTAAGCCCCTACGCCCATCCAGCCTACCTGTTACCTGTATATTTTATCTAAATAAAACCCCAAAGAAAAAGTTTAATGTGATGTGCTATTTTACATTCTTGTACATTATCAACAGGCTCTTGAATCTAGGATTTTAATATCGCATCTTCCAGCCTAATCTCAGTCATGACTTTCACGTTTGTACAGTAGCTGCTTTCTTGCTTTCAAAACTCACAAAATAGAAACCAATAAAAAAGTGTTTTGATGCAGAGATCCTGAAAGTGTGGTTGGAGCATATCAGAAACCAAACCCCGGCTACTCAACACACCACTCATCTCGTTTAACACCATTTGGAAGACCCCTGTAAGGCACTGTCACAGGGCACTGAGACAGGAACTGAGGCTGCAAACCACACAAATGGGAAAACACATCGATCTATTAAGAGTGATAAAATCACTGATGGAAAGCTGAGTGAACTAGAACACCACTGCATGGATTTCCCTCACCTAGTGGTTCAACAAAAGTTCTTCCACTTTTCTAGTAAAGGCATCGCAAAGTGTTTCTTGAAAGAACAAAGATTTCAATTGTCAATTGAGGCTCCATGTTCCAGGGCCTCATTGTCCCCAAAGGCAGAAGAATCACTTAAACATATAAATCAGACGTGAAAAGAGATCTCAAGGCCAAAAGAAATTGCACAGAGAAAGTGAACACGAAGAGTGACCTGTTAGGACAGAGATCTCCTCCCCTCACCCCATTCATGCAGCTTTTATAAGAATCTGCTTCCTTGGGGATTCCAAATGAAATTTCCCATAAAGCAAAGGGCGATTCTCCTAGCCTCATGCAGGAGGCTGGCGGAGGGAGAGGAAGATGAGGGATCTTGGGCCTATGAGGCTAACCTTGCTACAAGGCAGTTCACATTCTGCAGATCTGCTACAAAGGCTGCCAGTGCGATTGATCGAAGGGAGTGAGGTAAATCTAGTCTAAATCCATTTGTGGCAATAATACTGCCCCATAATCGCCTCACCTCTGTCCTTGGATGGTAAATTCGCATTCACGTTGCCGTGCAGGGTGGTTGTCAGGCCCCGTTAGGAGCCCAGCCTGACGAGCAGCCTCCTGCAGCCCTGAGCGGAGCCGCATGCAGTGCGAGCAGATGCTCAGCCTAGAACGCGCCTAGCCGCTTACCTGCCTTCCCCTTTCTCTTTCTTTCGTTCTCTTTTTTTCTTTTTCTTTCTTTCTTTCTCTCTTTCTTTCTTTCTCGTTTTTCTTTCTTTCTCACTTTCTTTCCTTTCTTTGAAGCTTTCTCCACCAAGAATGCTGTTTTCTATAGATGTTGGTGTTACTTACTTTTCTTACTGCTCAGAACACAAATCAGAGAGTTCATGAATCTTCATTGAAACTTCAGGATTAAAAATTTTAATACAAAACACTTCCAACCACAGACAAGTGCATAGAACTCTATCAACACCATAAATTATAATATAGCAATCACCTGGGCAGCCACGACCTGGGCTGAGAAGCAGAGCTCTGGAATCACCAGAAGTTTCTTTATCTGTCTCCTTAATGTATGGTTGGTCCTAACCCAGGGGTGACGAACCTAAGGCCCACGTGCTATTTGTTTAAGACAAAACATGTTTGTGTGTGAGTTGTTTTTCCTAAACTAAAACCTCAGTATTCAAGTTTAATTGTAGGTTGGGCGCTTTGTGTTAAACAAGTGGGTTTGGGGTTGTTGGTTGTACGTGTGTAGTAAGAATAACTGAAATCTATTCTCTTGGCAAATATTCAGTATATGATACAGTATAACTGATTACAGCCTTCACTGTCTACACACTCTCTCTCTCAGTGACACAGCCCAGCTGCAAACTTGTGTGCTTTGGCTGACTTTGCCCATTCCTCTTCCATTCCTCTGAAAACCTCTGTTCAACTCTCCATCTATTTAGCATTTAAAATGCTTTCACAATACTTTCATATGCTATTTGAAATAACATCTTAAATTTATGAACTTTATTTTTAGGTTGCAAACAAAAGAAAAGCATCTCTTTAATTTTTAGGTATTTATTGCCAGTATATAAAAAGGCAGTATGTTTTGGTATACCGATATTATGTACATAATCCTGGTAAACTTTTTATTAAATCTAATAACTTTTCTGATGATTCTTTTGAGTTTCTCATATCTACAAGCATGGCATTTGCAAATAATAGCTGTTTTATTTCTCCTTTTATAATTCTCAACACATAAAATGATTACTGTCTGAAGAGATGAAAGTGTTTTTATTACCCTGATTTGATTATTACATAACATTTACATGTACCAAATTATCATAATGTACCCTATAAATATGTACAAATATTAGGTCTCAATAAAAAGAATGAATTATTTAACCAATAGAAATATATTTTTTAAATACTTACATTTTTATGCATTTTTCTTACAGTACTAAGATCTCTAGTTCAATGATGAATTAAGATTATGAAATTGTCAACCTTAGAGATGAGACAGTTGTCTTAACTGGCAAAATTTACTGTTTGGAGAAGACTTTGAACTAACTTCCCAAGGTCCTGCTCAGTTCCTACCTGGCCTCAGTATTCCCTTCCTTTGTTTGAAAACCAAGTAAGTGTGAGTTGTAAAGGGAAATAAACAGGTTGTGATAGCCTTTACATCATTATTTAATACAAAAAGAATGGTTTCACCTTTTCAGCAATAGGCAGGATTGTTGTTCTGTTTATTTAAATATATAATTTATCATGGTAAAGAAATGCAGTTTCAGAAGGATTTTTTAAATCATAAGTGATGTTTGATTTCATTAAATATTTTTCGATATCTATTAAAATAATTGTACAATTTTTCTGCCTTAATCTGGTAATTTAGAAAATCACATTAGTTAATGTTCAAAACTAAGGTTAATTAATGCTCAATCCAGCATTACACTCCTGGGACAAATTTGGTTATGATGTGTTACCTCTGTAGTACACTGCTGGGTTTGATTTGCAAATATACTACATAGCTTTACGCACCTGTGATCATGTTAGTGCCTGTAGTTTTCTACCTCCTACTTTCCTAGATAGTTTTGGGCACCAGGATGTTGGAAGCCTCACAAGTTGAGTTCACAGACTGTGTGAGTCTCAGTTTATCACCCTGAGAGGAAGACTTCAGGCTTCACCTACTGTATTCCAAACAGAAGAGAATTGGCCGCCTGGTGAACTTACCTCCGGGTCACCCTCAGTTCCTTTGTTCTTCTCCACATTTATTGGATTTTAAGTTGCCTGAGCAATTTACTTCAATATTTCTCTGCAACGCCCATAGTTTTCCAATATGTCAGGCCAGCTCCACTTCATAGGCACAGAAACTGATTGCCAGAATCAATGAAGTGTCTCCAAGTAACGAAGCTGTAGAACCAACGTCCAAATCTAAGAGCTCTGGGATTGGAAGGGACCTCAGAAAGCACCCTGGCTCCTGCATTCTGTCGAGAAGGTCAAAGAGGTGCAGGTGGGCAGGGCAGGAATCAAGCGAGGGCCAAGGACAAGGCCCCAGGCCAGGCCTGCCACCAGCTGGAGCTGCGTAGAGGGTGCTTTTCAGGACTCTTTAGCATGGGGCAAACTGGCCTTTGTGCAGAGCATGTGGAGATAACGTCACATCTCTCAGTAAGTCATGCAGGCATTTCCCCCACAAACTGACCCAGGGGGTTAAAAAGCAGAGGCATTCTTAGGTAGTATGAAAAGTAGCCTAAAACCAACAGGAAGAAAATGGTTGGGCACAAATACTTCATATTCCATCTCTGCTTACATTTTAAAATGACTTTTAAAGGTCTCTGCTGGCTTAGGTTTCGCTGACTTTTTATAGTCATATAGCATTTGTCCTGTGCTGTTTCATTTGCTACAATTCCCCAACTTTTATTTAGGTCAGCCTGCTGCAGACCTTCATGAGATCCTGTGTGTCCAGGGAAATGAACGTGTGTATAACTGTTACCATGCAGCACAGGACGGGCGCCCGGGAGCACACCTTCCAGGCTTAGGAGGATAGAGGTCTTGTGTGCACCTTCACAGCAGCTTGTAGGCAGGACACTCGAGCTGGGCTGTGAGCAACTGGTGAGATTTCACAAAGAGACACCGGAAAACCAGCTGGACAGACATATGGAGATATACAACAGCGGTGCAGTGGCAGGAGCAACACAGTGGTGTGGCCTAGTAGGTGAGGGCATGGAGACCACAGCCGGGGGGACCTGGCTTGAGTTTCAGGGCTACTGTTTGCTAGCTATGTGACTGTGGGGTGGGGGTGTCCCCTTACTGCCCTCAGTTTCACCACAGGTGAAATAATAACAGGACATAGCTTATAAGATGGTTGTGGAAATGAATGGACAAAGCACTTGGCATACCTGGTGCGCGATAAAGGCATCTGCTCTTAATCCATCTGCTGTAAATAGCTCAGTGGAGCAGGCCAGTTTGACTGGACTGAGAGCTCCCAGGGTAAGCTGGGTTTATGATAGTGATGGGAGGTTTCCGAGCAAGGTGGTTGTATGTTCAGATCTGTGTTTCAGGAAAGAACTCTCATATAATGGAGAAAGATACAGAATGGAGGAAGTGTGTGTGCGTGCACAAGTGTGTGTGTGTGTGTGTGTGTGTGTGTGTGTTCTGTCTCCGCTACAGAGTGCCAGCCCCTGAGGGCATGTACTCTGACTTCCATACTTCCTCAGGCTCAGAGCCAAGGCCCATCCACTGGATGAGTAAGTGGGTGACTCTCACAGCCGCACGAGGCTGCCAACAGCATGAGTAAGGGTGCTAAACGTATTCAGCAGACTTTTGTTACTGTGACCAAATACTTGAAACACACAGTTTCGGGGACAATAGGTTTATTTTGGCTCACAGCTTCAGAGGGTGCAGTCCATGGTCAGCTGCTTCCAAAGTACAAATGGCAGGGTGGAAAGCGTGGCAGAGGAAAGCTGCACGCCTCATAACATCCAGGAAGCAAGAGAGCACGGAAGCCAGAGAGGAAGGGGCTGGGGACGAGCACACGCTGGGCTCAGGCTCTGGGGACCACTGCTCCCACCTGGCCCCAGGACCCCAGGGCATCAACAACAAATAAGTTGAATTGCATAATTTTAAAGTTCCTCCTGCTTCCACTAGATGGCAGCATTAGCCACCAAGTTGAGGCCGCCGAAAATTCGCAACCACGCCCCTCCACCCACAGCTCGCAGGGCCCGGGCTGGGGCTGGATTTTACCATTTTGTTAAAGCCTTCCAGCCGCTTAACACTGTGGGCGAACACCACCTACCAAAGTGTCTGACCCCGGGTCGCAGACTCCAGCCTCGCCGAGGACCCGACAACGTGTCCGCGGGGAAAACGATGCCCTTAGGCCGAGTCCTGCCGTGCACCTGCCGCGCCCCCGCCGCCCTCACGCCCGCCCGGCGCCCGCTGTCTCGAGCCCACCGCCGCGCCAAGCCTCAGCTCCTCCCTGCAGGCCCCCCGACCTTCCGGGGAGCTCAAACACCTGCGGACGTGGCTGAGATTTTGAGGGTGAATGCTGCAGGTTTTCAGAAGAGGGGTTCAGGGCAGCAGCACTCGGGCTTCTGTCCCGGGCACCCGTCGGCCGGGTGCCTGCGTTTGGGAGGGCGACTTTCTTCTGTGGCCGTTCTGCCCCACGTGGAGCCTGAGGGCCCCGCCTGGGCCGGCTTCACCTCACCCGAACAAGCAAGCTGCTCGTTTTTGTTGTGCCTTTGCAAAGGCTGACTCCCTCGACTCTTACAGCTGATCGCTGTGCTTATTTCGCACATGGGGAAACCAGACGATTTATTTTTCTGGGTTCACAAAAGCAGATAGTGGTGGGGTTGAGATCCAAACCCGACTCCTCTGATTGCAGAGCCTGAGCTCCCAGCCTTCCTGCAGGGTCCACTCGTTCTTCCCCCCAGTCCAAGGACTGTGCCCAGCGCGAATTCCACCTGACCTTGGAAAGCAGCCCTCTGTGTGTTTATAGGGAGATGGATGTTGCGGGTAGATAGGTAGATGACAGACAGACGGACAGTTGATTTCTATGCGAGGACCACAGCCCCAGCCAGTGAGAACCGGCCCCTCCACGGGACAAAGGAGACACAAGTGACCAGGAGTTGGCAGCTCCTTCACTGCATTTTGCTCTAACACAAAGTAGTGTGTGTGAGCCCGAGTGTGTGTGGTGACGTCTCCATATGGGGACACTGGGAAGGCCACAGTACCTTCTCACAACTGGATCTTAACTGCCCTCACGCCCTCTTAGGGAAATACAAATTACACTTTCACAGCCCGAACACTTCCTTGGGTTCGCTTTTTATCAGGGTCCACATAAGAGAAGGCTCCTTGTGTGCTGGGCACACTCGCCTGCACGTGGGATCTCCTGAGGGTGGGACCTGCCCCTACCATGCTGGCCAGCACACAGGGGCTGAGGGGAGGGTCTGTCCTGGTCCCTGGTGTCTGCCCCTGCAGCTCACGGTGCCCTCGCTGGGCTCCCCACCTGTGTCTGTCTCACCGCTGTGTCAGTGTCACCGCTCTCACACACGGAGAGAAGGGACAGGCACGTGCAGGAGACCCGAGGGGAGCGCCACACTCGCAGCACCTCAAGAACTGCAGGGCGTGGGCAAGCCTCAGAGCTTGAGT
>PVLD010005758.1:60891-108317 GCA_004027595.1 Dinomys branickii
GGGAGGGGGTGGGGGGGGGGGGGGGGGGGGGGGGGGGGGGGGGGGGGGGGGGGGGGGGGGGGGGGGGGGGCTTCCCCGTGACTCGACCTCAGAGGGACAAAGGGGATCTGAGAGGACCCGAGTCTTTCTTATATATTAAACTTGCCTGCCTAAAAACTAAAATGTGGATGGGAAAGGGCATTTAATTTTGTACACATCACACAATCTATCTGTCCACGGTCCCTAGCCAGCTGCATTTCCGGGCCCTTGTGCGTTCACCCTTGCTGCCTGCACTCCTGCTTCTCTGCAGGGCTCCAGGGCCTCATTGGCCCCAAGGAATACGAGAGAGGGCCTTTCTGTGCGGGAGGGCCACAGAGCCTGGGAGTGCTCCAGGCAGGGTTCTAGGCGGGGTCTCCCAGCACATAGCGAGTGACAGTTTTGGGTGACTTTGTAGGGGTTGTGTATTTGACTTCAGTGGACGTGCATCCCCGCCCAATGGGAACTGCTTTGGGTTTGCTGAAATAACTCAAGCCTAGATACTTTTTCACTGTGGACAGTGGCCAGTGCCACCCCCAGTTCCTGTTCAGCAGGGTGTCACCAGCCCAGAGTGGATATTCACTTTCCTTCAGGGAACAGCTGAGCTCAGCAAGAACAAAACTGCAAGCGAAGCTCAATGATACCAATTCGCCTACTGAATACACTCAGTCAGTTCATTGATCACAGGCCGTTCATGAGCGGGAGCTCAGCAACTGAGGCTCAGGACAAGTTGAAATCAGCTGCTCCGCTCCTGTATTTGTTCAAGTAAAAATAGCTTGACACAAGAACAGAGGTCAGACGCCAGATCCAGTGTAGAAACGCCTCTCCTCTTGGCTCTTGTTTCACACCATTAAACACCCTGCAGATAGTCTGCTTTGAAAAATACTAGCTTTTGTGAAAATTCACTTTTGCAAGCCCCACAACCTGGAGAAAAGTGAGATGAAATGTTGTAGGTCATCGACAATAAACTTCCTTCAAAAAGCTCATTTGTCTCCCTCTGCTTTCATGGGAAATGAATGTATTGATCACGTTCTGCATTTTGGCCGAAGCCACTTGGCAAATAAGTGCCCTGTAGATCATCCTCTGAGAGAGCACAATTCCACCGCCACGGGGACAGAGCCACAAACCCCAGAGCCCAGGGCTCCTGGAAGTGCTCCCGTCAGACCAGCCAGCTTTTCCCAGGCTTCAGCTAAAAAAAAAAAAAAAGATTAAAAACAAGCTGGGAGTGGAGGAAATTGTGAAATCTTACCCTTGGGTAGAAAGAGAAAGTGTCCACCATCCCTTGACACTCACAGGGCACTGGCCCAAGGACCCCCTGAGGATGCCCAGGTCAGTGGGTGTTCAAGTCCCGTGCATAAAATGGGGTGGTATTTGCATACAACCCAACCATATCCTCTGTATACTTAAGGTCACTTAAAAATTCCCTGTAATACCTAACACAATTTACATGCTATGTAAACAGGTGCTATACTGTATTTTTAGGAATGATGGTAAGAAAAATGTCGGCCTGGGCTCACCACAGATGCGATTATTTTGCAGGCATTTTCTTTGTCATGTAGGAGGCCGTTCTTTTAACAGAATCTATAAGAAAATTTAAAAACAATCTAAATATGCAACAATAGAAGATACATAAATTATGTCTTCCATGAACAACATTATTAAAAGTAATCTTTAGAAGTATCTTTAAGGCTTACTAAGTGCTTATGATGCAAAACCTGACAGAAAAAACTGCATATAAATCGTGATCTCAGAGATGCTCAGTTGCATAGAATATCAGCAGTGCTTATTTTAGGATGGTAGAATTTGGGGTGGTTTTCATTTTCTTATTTAGACTTTTCAGATTTTTAAATTTGTATTGGTGCAGGTTTACAGTACCTCATGACTGAATTTGTGTCCAGAAATTTTCAGCCCAGCGTTGGCTGGCACCAAGGAGGCAGAGCTGCACGTCAGGGTCCAGCTGAATGGACCCACACTCTTCTTGGCTCACCAGAGAAATTTCTACAAGTTCCCTTATGTAATTTACAGCACTTAAACTGTCTTAAAGAACTGACGTACAAAAAGTTGCTAAACTTTGACTTACGACCAATCTTCACATGGAAATATGTAGAAGCCTACACATTTCAGAAAATTCTGTCACAAGTGAGGTCATAAAACTTTGAAGATAATGATTTTGAGAATCAAACATTCCAATATGCTTCAAGATGTGAACACCTGCCCCTGCCACAGTTGGCATCATGGATGCTGGCAGATGTCAGCTTTATTCCAGAGAGAAGCGAAATGGAGGGAGGGAGAGAGGACGGGAGGGAAAAAGGGAGGGAAAGAGAGAAGACGGGGAGGGAGAAATCCTCTGACTTCCCTGCCTCTGCATTGTGCGCATGCCTGGGTGACATTCTCTAACGGTGCGTGCTGGCCAGTGCGGAGCTCCTGCCCACTTCCACCAGCCCACACTGGCAGTGCCGGAGAGCTGCTGGGGAGCAGAGAGCTACTTCCCGGGAAGCTTCCTGGGGCCATGAGAGGCTTTGAGATCGAGACAGCATAGCGTGTGGAAACGTTACAGTGAAACTTAATTTAAAATCCCTATTCCGAGCATTTGCTCTGATGTCTTTTCTGTATGTCTAACTGATGGTAGGCAGTGTTCCAGGACAGCAGCGCAGCCAGGAACCCCGCAGGCCTCAGACCACGCGCTTGCCTCAGCACAGGCCCATCGTCTTTCCTGCTTTGGTCCTGCAGGCCTCTCACTCGATGGCCAGTGCCCTGCTCCGGCTGGAGCACCTGCCGGAGCGGTGTGCTGAATGCTTTCTGTTCTGTTCTTGTCAAACAAATGAAGTCAGCCAGCTACTATCAAGTACAATACCCCACTCTAATATTTTTCTTCTTTGCTGAGGGTAACTTTTTTTTTTTTTTACGGTACTGGGGATCGAACTCAGGACCCTGCGCTTGCTAGGCAAGTGCTTATTCCACTGAGCTATATCTCCAGCCCCGAGGGTAACTTTCTTGAGCCTCTTGATGTTTGTCACCAATGCTCTTCCTTCCAGGCAGCAGCACATACAAGATCAGGTGGGGCAGCGCCAACGGGGAGGGGGCGGAGCCTGTGGAGACACAGGCTGTGTGTGCACACGCGGCCCCTGGACACGCTGTTGTGCTGGTAGTGCAGGTCATGGCAGTTGGACACACAGACACAGTGTGGGGACTTTGACAGCAGTTGACCTGAGTTTGAGCCCTGCTTCTGCCAGATGTTTACTATCTGAACTCCAGAAACTCCACTCACCTGTCCAGAAAATGCTTGTTGCGTTCCTTCTCTGCACTGAGCCTTAAATTAAGAATACTGCAGTAAGACGGTGAGACGTTGACCCTACTCTGTTACCTCCTATATATGACACTGATTATGATTTATTTACCTAATGCTGTAAAAAAAAAAAAATCCTGAGAATGACTTCACCTGGCATAGATAAACAAGATCCCAAGGAAGGCAGAAGCCAAGCCCAGAGGGAGCCTGGAGCTTTTCCAAAGCCCTGAGGCCCGAAGCAGGCGGGCAAACCAGGAATGCAAGAGGACTTGGCTCTGAGGCTGGGGCCCAGCGCACAAGGCCTGGGAAGCCATACTACAGCTTTTGCTTTTTACCCTCAGATCTGTGGGGCCTTCAAGCAAAGGGTAGCCATGGTCAGCTGTGTCTTTGCCAAAGACACTTGACTACTTTGGACAGCGTGAATCGGACAGAGGCAGGAGTGACGGGCAGCTGCCATACTGTAACAGTAGTGGGGTGCAGCAGGGACCGGAAACCCTGCAGATGCTCAGGAGGCAAAGTGGGCAGAAGAGGTGTTTGGCTGGACCTGGGGGCAGTGGGTCAAAGAAATGCCCAGCTTCTGACTTGCAGACTGGGTCTTCTTGCTGAGGTGGGACGGCACTCGAGGCATGGCTGGGGAGAAGAGACCTTGGGTCCAGTTCCCCACCTTTCGGGAGCTGCAGTTCCTGCTTCTCTAGCAGAGATGGTCCTTGAGGGTGTGTGTGTGTGTGTGTGTGTGTGTGTGTGTGTGTGTGTGTGTGAGACCCTGGTGCAGGGGAGGGGCGCAGCGGCTGTTAACAGAGGGGGTGGCAGAGGCACCCTTCTGATCCCACTGTGCCTGCACCCTGCTCCACTCCCCAAGTTACAACTTTATGTCTTCGTCTGCTCCTCCAGTGCCCTTTGCTTCCTCACTTTATTTTAGGCTCCAGAGAGAGGACTGATTACAACTTTGCTCGGCACGGCATCGCTAACACTGGACACTGAAACATGGCAATGACAAGCTACCCGGACAGGAGGCTCCCCCAGCGCCCACTCACTCCTGCCGCCGTGCACCAGGACAGGCGCCCCGCACAGCCCACCTTGTGGACCACACGAAGTTCCTCAGAGTTCCCAACTAGTAGGGAAATCCAAAATCCCCCGGCCTACGCTCCAGGAAGCTCCTTGGAAAGGGACAGGTGTTGCCTAGCAACGTGGCACCGCTGCTCACCCCCCACCCCCGCCAAGGCTCTGGTCTGGCCTCTGTCTCCCTCCCTGCTGTCCCGTCCCCCTTTACTTCCACCCACAACCACCTGTGTTTTCAACCCACCCAGACTCCATTCTGAAAAACAAGATCAAGAACAAACCAAACTCACATTTAACTGAAGGAACCTGTGCCATTCGCTGCCTCGGTCTCCCTTGGGGACGTGTGTGTAAGCGTCTTGCAATAAAACCGTTTGGTTTAGTGCGTTTTCTTCTCTCACTCTGCTCCTATAGTTACTACCCTCTAGGTGTTCGCGCGGCATCTACTTAATGCCCATTATTTCTTACATCTTACGCCATGTGTTATCTCTGAACGAGATTATGAACACCTCAAGGTCTGGGGCCGGTGAGACAGACTTGGTTGTCCTTGTAGCTCATCGATCAGGCGGCCTGCCGTCACTAAGGAAGGAGAGCAGAAGGCAGAGGGGTACACACAGGCAGCCCCTTCCAGGCAACAAAGCAGCAGGTCAGAGGCTCATCTGAGTTTGCGTAGTGAAGGTGGCCAGCGGCTCACTGGGGGTGGCCTATGAACTCCGACTCCGGCTCATGGTTTGTGTGTAAGATGCTGTCCTCCCGTGTGGCTATCGATGCTTCTAACCGTGACACTTTCCCTGTCGGTGCCTGACACGGGCCCTTGTTTCCTGGAACATCTCGAATCAATAGATAACCACGAGCGAGTGATAAAGGAGATGTGAACGTGGGTGTACCTCAGGCATCAGCGATGCAACCAGGACAGGGGAGGCGGCCGCTGTATTCTCTGCTAATTCTACTCTAAATCTTCCTATTTCAACTCCTACTAGACCTCAAATAGCCAGAAGTATTTCTCAAGTGTTGAGGACCTTCTGCTCCGAAATGCAGTCTGAAGCATTCATTCAGCCAGAAGGGAAACGGGCTTCTCATTAGTATGGTCAAGCCTTCACTGAGAGAAAAGGTGAACAGAGACCTGCTGTCACATGAGGAAGAACCCCGACTGACCATTCTGGAACCCCTCAAGCCCCTGCACCCCGAGCACCACACTAGTGTGAGCTCCACCACTTTCCAATCCAGCTCACCCAGATCTCAGCCCTTCCAACCTCAGCAGCAAGAGCCAGAGTCCAGAGCAATATTACCTTCAATTCAGCAGAAAGCTTGAAGGGCAAGATTGTTTTTGGGGTGAAGCTTACACCCTTGGGTGTCTTTCACGGACCTATGCTCAAGTGTGTATCCTGTAGGAGGGGTTCTTGATCGGGTCCTAGAGCAGCGGTAGCAACATAATGTCTTGTGTGATCACAAGGAGTGTGGATTAGCTTGGCGCTGGCCATAGGCTGGACGGTCTCACGGGACACACATTTCTCTTGGGTACATACTTAGGAGAACTGCTGAGTCATATAACAAACCCATGTTTAACCTTTTAAGAAACTGCCGATCTTTTCCAGAGTGACTGCACCTTCGTGCGCTTTCATAAGCAATGCAACATGGGATTCATTTTGTCCAAATTCTCATCAATAGGATTGTCTGCCCTTTGTATTACATCCACTCGAGTGGGTATGAAGGGATGTGTACTTCCCAACAGGCTCTACTAATTTGCACTGTCACTGAACACATACACATGTACCTGCTACCAACGACAGCATCAAAACTGCGGCTCTGCTGTGAACACTTGTGCAGAATTATTTCAGTTATTTTCGTTTATAGTTCTCTCTCTTCACATGCACATGGGCCACTGTGTTCACCCTCTGTACATTTGCTCTCCACATCTTCTGTATGTTTTTATTGCATTGACCTCTGCAGACTCTCTGTAGGTGATTTAGATATTCATTTGCTGCTATATATGGAATATATCTTAGTCTATTACTTGCCTTTTGACCTTTTTTGTACGTTTTTTCACTAATTAAATTCATCAGTTTTTTTTGTTTGCTTGTTCTGTGGTACAGCACTGGGGACTGAGCCCAAGGCTTTTGCACTGAGCTACATGCTCAGCCCTTTTTAAAATTTTGAGACAGGATCTCGCCAAGCTGCTAAGCTGCCCAAGCAGGGCTCCTGTGAACGTCCTGCCCAGCACCTGGGGAGCTGGGGTCACTGCTGTGGACAGTGAGCCGAGTCAGACTCTGTTTTCTTCATGACAGATTTGCGTTAGATGTCTTGTTTCAGGCCTCCCAGCCCCGCTTCCAGGATTCTAAAAAGTGTTCCTTTATATTTTCTTTGAACGTATCTATAGTATTACTTTTCTGTTTAATATTTCAATACATTTGGGGATTCTTCTTCAGCATGGTATTGAGTACAGGATACGTATTTGTTTGGTTCCAGGTGCACCAAAATTTTTTTCACGTATTTCTTTATCCTTCCCTGCTTTGAAATAAAAACCGCCCCCATTACAGTACATTTTCACATGTGGCCAGACTCTTCCTAGACTTTATATTCTGTTCTACTGATTTAACTCCTCTGAGCTAGAATAGGACCAGTTAAGTTACTACTGTATGGAAAGTGTTTGGTCTATGGGGAGGCAGGTGCCCTTTCTTAACTTTAACTTTTAAAGAAAGTATCTCACCTAATCTTTAAGACTTGATATTGTAAGAAAAATAGGGTAAAAACACATAAGGGCTTAAAATAAAAAAAGCAGAGTGATTTCATATCCTTTAGTTCTATAACTACTGAAAGTGCAGGAACACCTGTCCACTAGCAATCTTGTACCAGATTTTGCTTTCTGCTTTTATTTTCCTCAAAAAGCTGCAGGAGTCCTTTGAGGGGCACAGTGTCCTATGTCACATGTCAAGGAAAAAATCAGGATGGTTCAAAACCCTACTGTTGTAACAAAAGCAAGGACACTATCATAACTGTCAGGAAAAATCTCTTAAAAGGAATAACAAAAAGCTAAGCATTATGGCACATGCCTGTACTCCAGGAGCTGAGGCAAAAGAACCACAGGTTCAAGCCTAGTCTGAGCAACTTAGTGAGACCCTGACTCAACATTTTTAAAAAGGGCTCAGTATGAATGCCCTTGGTTCAATCCCCAGCACGATAGAAAGTAGACAAAAACAGCGGGAGAGAGCTTAAATTTGCATTTCCACAGGCCAAGCTACAGTATTCTGAATGCCTAAGGAGGAAAAGAAAATTACAGTAAAAAGTATACTACAAAGAAAAAGCAGTGGCTCTCTATACAGGCAAGAATAAGTACATGCAATCATAAAACGAGGAAAATGTAGTACTAGAAGAAAGAATATTGATGACCATCAGTGGTCACATACAGCAACCAAGTAGAAACAGAGGCCAGTGTATTCTATACAAGAAGAATAAAGAAAATCCAATGGTATGTCCAACCAATACCCAAATATCCAAAGGAAATTTGTCACACGGACTCAATGACTCTTAGACAAACTCTCAACTCCGCCAGCACCACTTCAGTGCCGATGGGCCATCTGTGTTTCATCTTCTCTACATTTATTTTTTTTACTACATTTACATTTATAGACACTCTGTATGTAACCTAAGTATTATTCATTTGTTGCTAAATGCATCTAATATATTGTACTCTGAGATATTTATAAAGTATACAAAGCTTTCAATAATGCTAATGAACAAGATCAATATATCACAAAGGCAGAACACTGTAGGTAACGCAAGTCTATACCATTTCTGGGAAGGATACCAATGAACAAAATAAAGTAAAATATATGGTGAAGTATTTAAAAATCCCATGACAAAGCAAGTAAGAACTACTAAAAAGGACTTGGCCCAAGGCCTGTGAGTCATGGCTGAAAGAACTTGGACCACTCAGCCAGGCCATGTCTGATAACAACCAGCACCCAGATCTGGCTCCTTCAGTCATTCTAAGGAAGCATTTCTCTTCCATTAGGCTTCACTAGACTATACAAGCCTTGGAAGTAGACTAAGCCCTTAGGAGGGTATTGTATTAGTCAGCTTTTTGTTGCTGAGACGAAGTATTTGAAATACACAACTATAGGAGGAAAAGTGTATTCTGGCTTATGGTTTCGCAAGGTTCAGTCCGTGGTCATATAGTTTCATTGCTTTTAGGCCTGTGCAGGGCAGAAGTATCTTGGTGGCAGGGCATGGTAGAGACAGTTGTTCGCATGGCAACCAGGAAACAGGTAAGTAAGGAGCCAGAGAGAGACATATACCCTCCAAATCTACATCCACAGTGACTTACCTCCTCCAAACGGGACCCTCCTTGCAATAGCCCGTTCTGCCAATGGAGTCATCCAGTAATGACCAGTAACCTCTGCTGGAGCCACCTCCAAGCACTGCTGCATTGGGGGGTTGAATCTTTAATACGTGCGTCTTTTGGGCATGCTTCATATTTAAATAGTAAGAAGAAAATGTAAAAGGGCCACAGTTACAGGAAAGTAACCTTTAAATGTAAAAATAATGGACATTAAGGATTGATTTTAAAAATAGGTTCATGTAAGTTACTTTAAAATGTGCTGATTGTTGTATTCGAGCACAGCTCGTACACTGTTCAAGAGTTTGAAAGGTTCCAATCAGTCACTCCTAGTCTGTAAGTTAGGTCATTTGAGGTAATTCACTTAAATTTATAATGTATGTTTCAAGCCCAAAGAAAAATGGTTGTTTCCTTCCTAATTCAGTCCAAAATATCACTGGGCAGAGCCCGAATGAAGAAGGTGGCTGAGAAAGGTCAGAGGACTGGCCATACCCAGGAGAGTGGAGGAAGGAGCAGGCTCAGAGGAGTGTGGCAGCCAGGTTTTGAAAGGAAGCTACAGACACGGAAGGGAGAGAGAAAGAAAGATGTACTCCTATGGGTTGGATATGAACTTGAGACACTCAGTAAGCAGAGATAAAAAGTTAAGTATCAACATACATGTGTGCAGAAATACGACGCTTACACACACACACACACACACACAATCTTGAGAAGGCTACGGTATAGCAACACCAGTAGCAGCGAACATACATTCAATAAATGCTGCCTTCTTCCAGACTCTGGTTGGGAATCACCATCTTGCTGGAAAATCCAGGCGTCAATGGGGAGATATTCAAACCATCCCCAGTTGTCAATCAGACTATACTTTCTCATGAGGAAAAGACAAAGCAGAAATTGTGACCGTGAGGCTAGCTCATAAAGATTTCATTTATCCGAATTCATTTATTTCATACCTCAGAGATAAAACACTGCAAAATTTATACTAGTCGCCAAGAGGATCACTATTTCATTTGTAGCATTTTAAAACTTACCACTTTAATTTCCCGTTCTTGAAATATACTTCTGCTACGAAACACACACATATACACACACAAACATCCAATTACATGGCCTGATACCCTCAGAACTGCCACCTTGGGAAAGTGGTTACCCCAAGGGCGTAGCTACTGCTCCAATCATCTCTGGCGCCATCTTCTCTGTGGGTTCTGGGGCAGTGGTGTAATCTAGGATACAGCACTTTTTCACTCTCCAAAGTAGACTTTTAAAAAAGATATAATCATAAGGTAAAGAAATGTGAATCTCTAATTAACCAATAACAGAACGCAATCATGGGTACAGCTTCCCAGAGCAACTTCTTGGGGGGTAACCTTAATTTAGCTGAGTAAAAGAATTATCATCACTCACTATCGTACTAGCTCACCAAAAACACTTAAAAATGGCCCTTCCCAAAAGATATCTGCCATTGTCCTACCAAGCTACTCTCTAGGAATCCAAACGCTGTGGCCCATGGGATCGACAACTGCTGTGACTTATGTGCCAGGTTCCCTACGCAAAGTGTAGCACACAGTGCCATTAATACCTTAGCATGCATTGCCTGATGTGTAAATTGTCAGCCCTGACAGACACACGGTGATGGCAGGACATAGCTGACCAAGAAGGAAGGCTGTCGAAGCACACCCACCCAGAGCATCCCAGAGCCACGCTCCGCTCACAGGACGACACAGAGTGCCACCCCCCCCTTCCAGATGTGTGTGCTAAACAGATCAGACAAGCATGACTGCATGGTCCAAGCATGTGGTGATTTTTATTAAGAATAACTTTGGTTCTAAGAATTCCACCCTCAATTCTGTCATACTTTCCATTAAAAACAATTATACAAGAGCAAATACAAAAAATATTAAATTATGAAAACAAATCCATTAAGGCTCCCTTTATATATATTATGTACACTCAAACAAGGCAAGATTTTCCAGAGTAGAAGAATAAAGTCAACTGTTATAGCTTATAAAGCAATACTACTTTACTACCAGGAGACTATAAAACACTCAACTATTTTAAGAAAACCACAGAGTGGAAAAATGGAGCCATTTTGTGGGGAAAAGGAAAGTGGCCCAAAGCACAGGACTGGGCAGCTGCTCCCGAGTCCAGAGGCCTGGGCAGGACGGTGCTGAGGAGAGACTGACCACCTGTCAAGCTCCAGCCTGCGAGCCAGCCGACCAGACTTCGAAGAATGTCACGGCCTATATCTTGCTGTTTAGCACAGTCCATCCCTTCGCACTGCTTACAAGTTTTCTGGCTGAACCTTGTAGTATTAACTACAAATAACTGCTACTTTGTCTGTGATTAGGAGAGAATGCTGTTTTAAATTAACTCTTTCCCAGTCATGAATGAATTCTAGAAGTCTTAGGAACAGAATTCATCCTTCTCTAGGACCCTGGTAGAGCCCTTGAGAATTATGTCAAGTGGCAGAATTGCTTCAAGGACACTGACCTACGTCCAGGTGATAAAACCATTTGAGCCAGGCTGAATTTCCACTTTATCACCCACACCGTCAGTCCACATACACAAGGAAAGAGTTGTGAATGAACGCGCAATCAGACGTGTTCTTTCAAGACCATCAGTTACTGCACTCTCTTCTCCCAAAAGAATAGTGAAGAGACAGTCACCACTCCAGTCTTTAAAGAAAACTATCATAGAGCAGTATTTTATCTTAAGCATCGTGTACTATATTCAAATAATACTTGCTAATCAGACAAATAGCCCACTTCAGGTGTAATCAACACATTTCTCTGGCCATGTATCATCCCCCACTTACTTATCTTGTTCACGTTAGGATTGAATGTGGGCCTGTCAGCTGCTAAAACTAAAGCACTCGCACCGAAAGCTAATGTCCTAATGAAGGGTTGCAAAGCCTGGGTCCAACTCTGTCACCATTAGAGGAAGTGTAAGAAGAGTCCTTAATGTAAAAGTTACTGGCTGAGCTGTCTCTGCACTAAAGCCACACACATTACACCAGCAGTACGAAACTACTTCTGCATGAACTGCACTGTTCCTGTAACTTGGATGTCCTCTGAGGAGCACATTAATTAGCAAGTGTGAGGAGGCCGAGCTCCTTGGCTTTCCTGAGAGATGCGATACAGTAGTCATCAAAATCACCCTTCTCAACAGCACTAGGCTGAGGGGGTGGCAGAAGTCTTCCTGCACAAGAAAAAAGGAGTAAAGAAATCTGTGACCATTAATCAGAAATTGTCAAAGTTTGGACTCTAATGATATCAAAATGTACAAACACTGTAAAATCTTCCTATGGAACTCCTCATGAACATCCCCCTACACTGCTCTCTGGAGAGATTAAAAGATTCTGGGCTTTCTGCTTCTGAAACTGAAGCTGGGTGTATGTACTATTTCCATTTTCCAGTAGACTGTGGAGTCACTTCATCTAGAAGGACTAGCTCAGCTCAAAGGGTAAGAGTGAAACCGCAGAGAAACCCCACTGCGTATCACAGTGGCACATGAACGCACATGCGGTATCTTCCTGCATGCAGAGCGCCACCACGTCCTCACTGCCACACCGACAGCCTAGAGCGAGGGGCCCTTACATATCCTAACCCTCTTGACCCTATTTCTGGATTTCGGTGCCAGCAAAGGTAACAGCTGTGCGCAACACCAACACTAACAGTCCCTGCTACTAATTCTAACACAGGTGAAAGTCTAAAACAAGAAAATTTTGGACTCTCAAAATTTACCAGCATGGATATAACAGATTAAATGCATTTCTATGCAATCTAAGTTGTCTAACAGATAACCATGAGAAGAATTAAATATCTTTTCTTCAGCTTTTCAAAGAAAAAGTCACCGTGCCCCACAGAATGGATCGGAAGAAAACCTGAGGGGGCCACTCTCAGTGTGCTCCAGGGTCCTCTTCCCGTTTTTCTGGTTCTGTTGCTTTGTTCTGCCTAAAGCCTCTGGATGCAGGTCCATTACTCCAACTTGACTGCTGGTCAGTATCCTTGATTTGGCGAATGGGAACTGCAACTGTCACAGACAATTCACCCACCCAGAGCGCAGGAAACCAGGGAAATCTCCTCTCTAGGCAGGCGCCTTAGCTGGCTGCAGTTCTCCCCAGGGCCCTGGCCCTGAGACCAGCGTGGACCAGCACCCAGACACAGTTCTTGCGGTGACGGTGGGGTGTGTCAGGCCTCTGGCCGCCCTGGCCTAGGACTCCTGCGCTTGGGCCACCTCCTGGCCTGTCCTCCTGAGATTGCCTTTCACCTTCACAAACTCTGGTGCGTTCTCTTGCTCTTCTTGCAATTTCTGCTTCTCAAGTTCAAGCTAGAAGGAATTCAAAAACAGGAAAATTATTTATAACCTGAGAGGTTTGTCAAACCACTCCTCTCTTTCAAGTGGGAAATTCTCTCTTTATCCTCTACCTCAGAAAAAGAGTATGTTTGTGTATGTGCGTTGGGGGGGGGGTGGTTCAGGCACATGCACAGAAGCAGGAGCCAACTGGTTGTTACTGTAAACACTACCAAGAGAAGAGACAAGAATGGCAAAGTTAAAGTTAGGAAAATAAAACTCTAAGACCAACACACATTTGCTCCGGAGACTCAGTGAAGCTGAGCGCTATCAGATTCCTCCAACACTGTGAATTCAGTGATGTCTTCTGATTTGGCTTTCGCCTCTACCATTTATTTCAGGTCCGCAGCAGCATTCTTGCCTGGCTTGCCTGTAACTTATGCCATCTGCTGCCATCTGGCTTCGTACTCTTCCGAGTACAGCCCTTCACATCTGACATGTCTGGGAATTCTACCCGCTCCAACACCCTGCTTCTCGAGATGACGGAGACTGCTCTGCCTGACACACCTACCTGCTCCAACTTCTGCTGCCGCTTTAATAGTTCGATTTCCAAGTCAGATTTCTTCTTTTGTGCTTCCTCTTCCTTCTGCTTTATGACTTGGTCCCGCTTTCTCTTTTCCATCACTTTCTGCAACTCTGGCTTATTCTGCGGAGCAAGACCCCTACAAAAGGAGAATAAGGAAGAAAAAGGAACCAAATGGATACATCTTTCATGAATATAAATACAACTGAAAGGATCAGCCACAGAAAAGACATCTACGGAGTTAGCACAATCGTGACAACTGCCGTTAAGCTAACTGGCTGACAGGCAACACTGGGAAATTCGGCAACATGGAAGACAGTGGAAGTGCATCTTCCCAAGCGTTGGTACAACCCGTTCACCTGGTGAAAAGGCAGAGTGCTACTGTGCGTGAGGCACCAGGCTCCGCAAAGTGGCTGGAGGGCAGAGGGTGCATGGGTGGGGAGATGGGCACCCTCCACTGAGATGCGATGCTCAGGACATGAGTGGCTCCACCCGGAGTCATGGGGAGGATGCTCAAGATGTAGCCTCTAATCTCAGACACTAACCTCAGCCTGGACACAGGCAGGCACAGAGATTGGGAGAGCAAAACGGCCCTGGAAACCTCATCCCACCCTTCATTTCTCAGGTGTGAAAAAGCATTCTTATAACCCAGGATCTGTCATTCCTGAGGGGCACAGCCTCACAGAACGCTCATGCCCTAACCACAGTCCAGGGCTCAGTCCACCTGCATCCTCTCAGATGTAGTTTATCATTTACAAAACATGGAAGTCGGGTTTCAGGGAACGCCTTCAGTTCTGAGGTCAGGTGGCCACTGCAACAACAGGGAGAACAAAACAGAAACAGGCCTCCACAGGCAGCCTACAGGGTGTGCAGCAAGTGCAGGGCAGGCCCTGGCCCTCTCCTCAGCGCTTCTGTGTCGAGGGCCAGCTCAGCTCTCGTTTGCTCCACTCCCCTGCCACGGCCTAATACTCCTCCAGTCCGGGCTTTCCAGGCGCTGGAGGAACCCGCCCGCCGCTTCCTTAATGTCTGCCGTAATTATTAACTCCGGCCAGATTCCACCAGCCCTAAGTACTTTCAACTTGATGGTAAAGTTTGCATTTAAAATAAAACTGGAACAACCTCAGGACGAAAACTGCACTGTGGGCCCCGAGCAGAATGCGGGGTGAGCAGGGGCTGTGTGCAAACACGGAGGCCAAGGGCACCCCTGGACCCTGCTCCCGCGCACTGGTCCCTACCCCTGCCTCGGCTGCCGTGGGGGTGTGCCAGCCGCTGCTCTCCCAGCTATGCCGACTGACACGCATGGCTTGCTGACCAGGAGGGGGCTAATAAACAGCTGTTCGGTGGAACAGCAATGCCCAAAATTAGTGCTCTGCTTACAAGAAATTCTATCACACCTATCCCTGCTCTTGTCAAGGCTGCGTGGTCCCACCTGTAAACCGACCCTCTATTTCATACTTCCTCAGTAATCCAGAATTGTTTTAAAGTCTGGTATCTCTTCTTCCTAGGTGTTTTTTAAAAGTCATGATTAAAACTGCTTTCAAAGTTGTTTACAAAGCAGAGATTAGTATTCAACCTCTGAGGATAAAAAGTAGACGATCAGAATTAACATGATGTCTTTACTTTTCTGATGTTCAATAGCAGAATTTTTGGTTGAAAATAAATTTGGCCAAGTTTCCAGTGACACAAGGAGGTAGGTAACTTTTATGATTTACTTATGGTTTGCTTTGCAGTTATCAAAACCATACATAGCTACAAGAGAACAGACAAAATAGCCTGGAAATTAAAACCTTAATCAGTACAATAAAAGCTGCAGATAAGTACTCTAACAGTTCAATTAAAAGTGCCACTAACCACAGGGAAGTTTGTTTTTAAATAATCTCAATAAAGACCTCAGTTTTATGAGTATTAAAAATCTTCAATATGGCACTATAGACAGAACTCAGGGAATTAAATTTCAGAAATAAGAATTTAGTTATTTGAATAATTTAAATTTCAAACATTTGTCCTTCTCTATATTTCACTGGTAAAATTAACTTCAACTGCTATTAAATTCTCCTGGATTATGCACAAGCGACACATTTTAGGTTTATGACACACTGAGCCGACAGTGCACTTCACTGAATGAACAGCCTTGACTACCACGCAGTATTCATCTCCTGCTCAGAATTTCCCATTAGAGCGACAGTAACATAAAATATTTAGGAACATAAAACTCAAGAAAATGGTGCTTCTATGAAAAATATTTTGTACTTGTAGCTGTCAAGAAATCACACATACTAAGTTAATAATTTATCATGGGGATCAGCTAATTTTCTGTGCTGCACTGGGGAAGTTCAGCATGGCCAGTGTGCATCTCTGGAGTCCACAGCAGGTCAGACTGTAGAGACAGTGTGGTCAGACAGCAATGGGCTTCTCTAGTTTCTCCAATAACTACAGTATTATCCCTTGCACAGAGCAACTGAGTCTCTCTGGTTGGTCCTAACATATACATTAACTTCACACCTGCACCTCATAGTGCAAAACCCTGTAATTTTTCCCCTCCCCTATTGAGAGGCCTTTGCTCCCAGGTGCTCACTATTACAGGCAAGGAGGCAATGACCCGCTGTGTACACTGACATGCTGCTCTCGCACCATGATCCCTGCAGGCTGGATCTACAGAAGCGGGACTGCTGGCTAAGCACCTGTGCATATTACAGTTTGATGAGTCCTACAAAAAGCCCTCCAAAAGACTGTAGCAATGTCAATCCCCAGCACTAGTGCATGAATGTGCACCCTTGAAAGGAATGTTTCATGTGATACACAAACCACTGAGCAAACAGAGGGGCCCCGAAGGGTCCACATTCCTCCTGCCTGCACCTCAACACCAAGCACACTTAAAGACCTATGTACAAAGCTGCCTCCTCACCTGAGACAGCAGCAGCCAGGAGGGTCAGTGCTCAAATCACCACAGGACACCTGCCCACTTGGCCAAACCTCCCCTTGCCTGGTATTTAGGTGGGTAGGGCTGAGAGGATGGATGCATTTGGATCTCAGGCCTTGGTCTTTAATTCTGCAGTCTTCTGGTTTGGCCTGCATAACCTACATTTTTCTTTTAGCCATTTTTACCTGCACAGATTTAAACATAAATACTTCTCTCCAGCATCACTGCAACTTCCCCCATCTTTCTCTATTGTCTGGCAGTAAGTATTCTTGAAAACTATTTCTCTATTAAGGTATTTCATTCACAAAGGTCAACTGACAACGCAGGGAACTAGAGAACGCTGACTTAGAAATGTACAAGCCAAAGAACAAATTTTATGGATGTTTAATAACCAGCTTGCTTATTAAAAAATTACTCTTCATAGAGGATAGACTTTCCCTATGTTGGAAATATTGTTTTCTTAAACGTCTTTTCAATAGTGACTTCAACTACCAAAACTTAATGCTTCTAAATGCCTTTGAAATTAGTCTTTTTATGCTGCTCAAAAGGCATACAAAAAAAGAGAACCAGACCAAGATCCTTAACACTCAGAGCTAGAGGTTAATGTAATCAACTGGACATCCAAAGACCTTAAACTGAAACTTAGCCAGGTCCAAAAAATGGCTAACAGAGGAGCAAGTATTACATGCCTGCAGGAGTGTGAGGTCAGTCAAAAGATCTGTGAATATCTGCCGTCCTAAGCAGGGAAAACTTTTATCTTAAGGTCTCCAAAGAGGAACATGAAAAACAATGAATTAACTGCAGCAGACCTTGAGCTGAATGTGCTGCTCTGCAGAGCAGAGGTCAAGTCTCCAAGGAAGCTTGCATGGTGGTCTCATTCCCCAACTTCCTCACTCCATTTTCTAATTTGCACTGCTACTGTATTTACTTCTGTAAGTTGCTTCCATCCTGTGTTTATTTCTATACTTTTTTATTCCAAAAAAAAATTGCTGTAAGGTATCAAGAAAATTTCTCAACTTAATTCTGAGTTTTCCCTAACTCACATTTCAAGGAGGGATAATCCCAAGAACACACTGGCTTACTGGAAAGATCACCAGGTAAGATAAAACATGCATGGTCCCTCATCAACAGTTGGGAACAGAAGACTTTCACTGCCCTGCAAACCAGTACTCAAGACTGGCTCTACTGAACCGAACATGCATATTACTGTGTGATGTAATTTATTTGGCACTAAAGTTTAGAAATAAAAAACTGACAGTGTCTCAAAAGTACAGCACATGAGATATAAAGACAAAGAAAAGAAATTGCTTGGGAAGCTTTTACCCTGAAACCAGTTACATTTCTAACCAAGATTCTATAAAACTAAGATTTTGCCTTGAGAAACTTGTTTATGCCTTCAACATAGAATGAGATATATTCCTGTTTTGACTCTGAAATTTGCCCTTTCTTTTATTCCTTTCAAAATGTACTTCCAGACAGACTAGAATCTTCCAAGGAAAGGGGTAAAGCAATACGAGTTTCCCCGTGCTGCACACAGGAAGCAGCGAAGGGTGCCCGACAGGCCGCTTTCATGCCAGCAGTTTCGTACGTGCTTTACTCCATGCTATCAACTTTATGGGAATGATCTGATTTCCTCACACTGAGTAAATGAAGACACAGGTATCAAGAAGGGCGCCTCAGCGAAGATCAGAAGGCAGGTCAAGTCAAGCAAGCCAGGATTCATGTCCTTTCTGTCATTGCAAAGACCATGTCCCCGTGGTGGCAAACTGTTAGAGACCGAGTGCCCAAACTGCAACCCAAAGCCTACTTATTTACCACCAAGTGCCACCACCTGAATTACACCTGCACATTGGCTGCTGGGCCGCAGGGCAATGCGGCTCCCGCACTGACAGAGGGCTCTGCGTGCCGTGGCAGCAGGAGTGCTGAGGGTTCACCCCTGCGGCCACGCCCTTTCCACAGCAGGTACTTCAGGGAAAGCCTGTGCTGTGCCAGAGCTGTAGAGCTGGCCCTGCCTGAAGTGTTCCCTGTGTAAGTAAGGGAGAGAAAGACTAGGACGCAGAAAGGCAGACAGAAGAAAGAAAGGCCTGCTAGAAAACTCGGGGACAGACGCAGCCACACAGATCTGAATGTTCTGCAATGATATCCACACTATTAATATATTTTTATAGAGTAATTTGTAGCTTATAATTCAAAGAACATGTATTCTACAAACGTTGGTTTGATTTTAGCCTTTACTCTGACTCGGAGCCCTTCCATATATTGCCTGGGAAAAGGGCAGTTCGAGCTAAGATGTCATGTAGAGTTCAACTCAGTGCCCCACTGGTAAGACAGTGGAGGCCCACGGGGAGACAGAAAACCTGTAAGTCACTGCTGCTTCCATTCTGGAGCCTTCTAAACTGAGGCAGACATAATTTCCTGAATTTTGACTGCTTTCCGACTCCGCAGTCTATTTAAGAACGTACACTGTCCTGCTTTGCTTTAGGTGTGGGAATACCAAATCCACACATTCTTAGTTCTGTTATGCAGCAAAGACAGGCAGAAGCTATATCACTGAAATGATTAAACTTGCGTTCAATTTAATAAATGTTAATCTAACATCACCCTAATCCTAGGAACAAGTACAACCCCGAAATCTAGAAGGAGACGCATTTACAGAGAATTCCTGGACTATGAGTCATTAGATCTGTTAGTTCTAGAAGGCAGAAGTATGCTCTGGAGGGAGAACTGCCTTGAGAGTGCCCCCAATCCTTCCTATTTAAAAATTTTTAATCATCTCAAGATCGCACAGTAGAGGTATAAATAAACCCAGGATTTGAGGCAGTTTATAGAGAGAATCGGGGGAAGAACATAAGTTAAGAAGGGGAGGGAGGATGGGACCAACACAAACAAGCTTTCTCTGGAGACCTGACCTTCGCTCTGCAGAGTTACAAACTTGGTTTCCAAAAACTGCCCCGATGCTTAACTTGGTCTGGAGTCCTGGACCTTTCCACCAGGGCTTAGCACTGTGTAGGAGGACAGGTGAGTGCTGAATAAACCCTATTTGTCCTTAAACAAGAGCAGCCTTGCACCCTCAGCTGTCCGCCCCGCCTCATGCCAGCTCTGCTCACCACTGAGGCCACTGGCCCAGCACCCACGTGTGCACAGCACGACGGGGCTGACAGTGGCTTACCCAGAAGGCAGGCAAGATGTTTTACTCCCCTCTACAAATTTAGTAAACACAATGACAGTAATATTAACTGAAACTGCTACTTTACAAACAAACCAACAAAAATATAAGAGCATTACCCATTGTCTAAAATGGTTCTACTGATTCTACCCTGCTCCTTCCTTACAAATGCAAACCCAGGCAGGCCTTACATTTGAGCCCTGTATTTCCCCATACATAATGAGGAAATACAAAGGTACTGAATTTAAGAAATGAACTCCTCTACAGCTTCACAGGGACACTGAGAAGCAGTGCTAATGGCCACGGCTGGAGGGCCGAGCCCACTGGAGGAAGCCCTAACTACAAACAGTAAAACACTCTGAAGCATTATAAACACAAGTATAATTCATTGGAGATATCTTAAAAATCCCAAAAGGAAAACTACGCTCAAGAAAGCACCTTACCTTTTTTGATTCATAAGGAGTTCTCTGTGAAGATCCTGATGGTTCCGGGATGTTTTGACAGGGTTGACCAGTTTCTGGGGCCTAATCAGCTCAGGATTGTCATCATCCAGGTAGTCTGGCTCGGCCATGATGTGTCTTGGAATGAGAAATGAGTCCTTGGGGTCACTGTCCTCAAGCGGGCTGTCTGAAGCAGAGAAAGGAGAGATGCCATGATGAGGTCTGCTCTGCGAAGCCCTCATACAGGTACAGAGAGCAGGCCACCCCGCAACCCCGGGAGGTGCCGCCTTCCGCTTCCACTTCGGGGACGTCACTGAGGGATCTTCCCCAGTGTTGGGAGGTAACTGGGGAGCCCAGGGAGAGGAGGAGGCTGCTTTCCTCTACGCTGCCTGTATTCAGAGCAGAGGAACCCTCTGACTCAACTCAGTCACTGCTATTCACACCGTGAGTTCTGGTCACAAATCCCACTTCCTGCCGCCACACCCCATTGGCAAGCTCAAGGTGAACAGCAGCCTGTGGGTACCAGCCCTAGGGCTTTCCTGCCTGCTCAGCCTCAGCACGCAAATGGGCCTTGAAAACACACAAGCCAATAGCTTGCAAGGAGCATACCCTCTGGCCTGGGAAGCGCACAGATGGAAGAGCAAACACAAAACAGAAACAAGCCCAGAGGAGAAAGAGCCACAGCAGAATGGATCACCCCTCGCTCTGCCACTGTCCCCAGCTCCGTGTCCCAACAGCACTGCGGCTGTACTTTTGTCACAAATAGCATCCCGGCATTGGGAACTGCTCTCTGCAGTGTCTGATCAGGTGTGCCAGAGTCCAGGTATGCCTGGACAATTCAGGGACTCAGGGAAATACCCCTGGGGACTTGGAACCCCAAACTCCTGCTTTCACTTGAGGTGATCAGAACTGTGCAAAGTGGCAGCCAACCGCGGTTACCCAGTGCTTTGGATGTGGTGCCTGTGGGTACAGACCACAGTGGACCCCAGCAGCAGGCCTCTCAATAAAGGAACTAGAATCGTCACAATAGAAGGGGTACACGAAATGTAAACGGACAGCATTTACACTGACAGCAGCATAAAGCTAAGACTAAAGTGCATGTTCTCATCTCAAGACCTGTGTCCTCCCCACCACACCGCAGCACGCAACATTTTTATAGCAACATCTTTTGAAAATTAATGTGAAAATAGAGAAAAACCTTAAAAGAGTAAGATGACTAAGAAGAACTGTTGTATCATTTGTTTAAATTCTTGAAACAGCACTATCCACCCAAGGCTCAGAGTTACCAAACAACAAAGAACAGATGACGAATTTCCCCAAACCTCCCTTACGTACTGTGGCACTGCTCCCTTAAGCGAGAATGCTGCAGCCTTAGACCCGTGGAGAAGGGTGAAGCTTGTGTGTGGCGAGCTGGCGACCCCTCACAGCCAGCCTGCCCCACAGGCTCTGCGGTGTGGACTGCCCAGCGTGGAAGCCTCAAAGGCTCTGTGCACACCTCTTGGCAGTCGGGACAGTCTACAGAGTACACAGCAGTTTCATTCTAGTTAATCAGTAGACAAGGGAGGCTCCATGCTTCCATAAAAGGAGGTGTTTCTTGGCCTAAACTACTGATAGCTCCAAAATACCAATTCAACAGAAGAGTGCCTCTGAAGGTCATGGCACAATGGGGCAGACAAGGAGTGGCCATGCAGCACCCTGGAGAGTGAAGTCCTAAGACAGTATGACAGACTAGTGCTTTTCGGATTTCTCCACAGGTTCAGCTCCTTGGAAGTCTTCCCCAGGACTGTGGGTTTAGATGGGCCTGTGTCCATCTCCTGCTAAGAAGACAGAGGAACAGGGAGGGCGCTGCTGGCAATACAGGAGCAAACCCTTCCCTTGTTCCTTTTGCTGGCTTGTCCTTCACAGTTGGGCCTGGGGAAGGGCTGGGAAGCCACAGCCTGAGCCCACGGTGCAGCCCTCGGGCTACCTGGGGACTGGGCAGCAGGATCCTAGCAGCTCCTGGGGCAGAAGAGCAGAGTGCACTGGAGGCTGGGGCAGGGGGCTGAGGAGCAAGGGAGGGAGGTGGCCAGGGCAGCTCTCCACATGTTCTGTGTGCTCTTGGGCGGCCGTACAGGATCTGGGATCCGGGTTTTGGCCACTCCCAGTGGCTCTCCACACTGAAACCGTGATAGCACATGGCAACGGGCAACAACTACCCCAGTGACCCTGCTCCTCTCCGTTACCTCTGCCCACCTTCCCACCCACGTCACCCCAGGGGGCAGCACAGCCTAAAGGGACCTCCATGTCCACACCTGTGCTCTGCCTACTAAAGTGCCCACCCGTGTTCCCCGCATGGTCTGTCTCCGCCTTCCTCCCGCCGCTACTCTACCAGCACCACCCCCTCAGCAGGCCGCCGGCCTCTCCCTTCCCTCCCAGCTCTCCAGAGCCAAACCTCACTCACCCCTTTGGAGCCAGGTACACAGCAGAGCTTCAGCAACGCCATGCCTAAGGCGCCACTGAAATTCAGTCTCTCTGACCTCTGACATCAGAATTTTCTGTTTCTTTTCCCACAGTCATTGATTTATCACCTTATATTTTAGCCATATATATCTTAAATGTAAGACTTAAATCTTCAATCTTAACATGTATATAAATGAAGGAATGCCTTCATCTCAAAGACTACATCTGGCTTACCTTCCTACTCTTCAGACCCCTTGGATTTGTTTAATAAACATTACTTAAAGGGAGTAACAAAGCAGGGGAGCCCCTGAGCCTGCATCTGCATCCCCTGCAGCCCGGTGCAGCTCCCCCGGGGCTAGTGGTGGGCAGGAGCATATGCTCACTGAGCTCCAGGTAGTCAAGAGCCAAGGTAAAGACAGGGCGGACATGTCTGGGAGTGAGAGCACCTTGAAGGGTATCATCGCATGAACCATCTCTTCCGGAAGTAAACACATTCTGGTCACACACTACCAGCCACGTCACTGACCCATAAAGAAAATCTTTAAAGTTATGAAGTCACTGAAAGAAAACCAGTGAAGCTCAGTGAAGGAGGAATGAAACCGGCTTGATATCTTAGACAAAGATTAACGACATTGAACCTCAGTCCCCTTCCTTTTAAATGAACAGTATAAGAACTGATTGAAATGTATGCATATGTAAGTACTCCGTACAATCCCTGGCAAGAGCAAACACACTCAACAGACGCTATTATGGGCTAAACTACGTTACCACGACAACTACATGGCTCAGTTAGGCCTGGGTAACACTGCACACAAACCTCCATTTCTCCACAGCATGACCCACCGACCTTCTCATCAATACACTCAATTGGTTCAGTGATTCATTCATGCTACAAATGTAAGAAACTTCTTGAGCCAGATGGGGTGCCATATCCTGTAAGCCCAGCACTCTGGGAGGCTGAGGCAGGAGGATTACAACTTTAAGACCAGCCTACACAATCTAATGACTTAGCAAGACCCTGTCTCAAAATGAAAAATTAAAAAGGAGCTGGGGATGTGCCTCAGGACAAAGACCAGTGGGGCGGGGGTGCATCTGGAAAGTATAAAATGGCTCCTCACACTGTCTGTGCGCAATGTGGGATTCTAAGGGCTTTTCTTAGGCTCCAGGAGAACAGCAAGAAATCAGTCAGGGCCTTTTGTGCTGCACTTTAGCGGAGGAACTCCCTGAAAGAGTCTAAGCAGTGGAACAGTAGCAGTGAACTTCATTTTAGGTAAATACTTACAGCATCCTGAAACGCCAACTGAGAATTCTGCATCTAATTTCTGCTAATCAACAAATAGAAGCCACTATTAAACTAATCCAAAGGATAAGGAAATCCCATCCTTACAGACAGATTTTGATTCTGTGCTTCTACCCTCTCCAAAGACACACTTGGGGCCTCTGTCTAACCAAGGTGTTCGTGTTCTTTGCTTTCTACAATAACCACTCCCAGTGAACATCTTCACAACTGGACTAATAAAACAAATATTCACTGCAGTCAAGCTTCCCTAGCATATATTTTTGGCAGAATATATGCACATCTCTACATCAAACATGAAAATTAAAACCTAATTCTATGAGACTAAAAAACCAGATTTTAGAAATTATGCTAATTTTCATGTTTACCTAAATATTGAAAATCAAATAATACCTACAGGCACTAATACTTAAACCCTTTTAAAAACAGTCCGCTATTACATGGCAATACATACAGTTTAGAGGTATACTATAACCAGTAAATGCTAAAGAACTGAACTTCCAAATTGCTACAACTAATGGAAAGCTCAAGGTATTCTAAAGCATCCTTCGGAACCTATTTCTCAGGCTTTCTCAGAGACGCTGGCAGCCTCTGGCAAGTCCCGGAGAAACCACAGCTCAAGATCACAGGCTGGCAAACTCCAGCCCTGGGTCGACCTGAAAGTGGGTAGGCCCTTCTTCGATCCAAAGCAGTCTCCTTTTGCACCCTGAGTTCCCAGACAGGCAGGAGAATGATTTAAGACAAGTATCTCCCCCAAATAGCGCTGGCTTTACCTGGTAAGTCCGCCTGAAGATGAACCTAAAAATTCAGTCTTGGATGGAGAGAGTGACATGATTTGGCATTCAAAACATTTGAAAAATGCTCATGGAACCTTTGTGACCACAAACAAGATACACCAACACTTAGAAAAGACATCCTGGCACAGCACATTGCACAAGGGCAGAAATGTCGTTTTGTCATATTTTGCCAAGTCTCATAGATGCATAGCAGTGACCCTAAAGATTCCAAACCATTGATTTAAAACAATAACATCTTACAAGCTGGATCCCAATATGCTTTTGTACAAATCCCAAACAGTGACGTTCTTGGGAAAATATCAAACTCATTTTCTCATCACTTTCTTCATCTCCCAAAATGTATTTTCACATCAGGCACATATTCTGCATTTAGAAAACAGAGAAGAAGGAGGGACCAAGACAAGAGACACCTACAAGAGAAGCTGGGCCGGGTAAGGCAGGGCCGACCAGTAGGTGACGATGGCGTCCCAGAGCCAGACCGCCAAGTCCCGGAAGCCCAGCGCACAGCAGAATGCCCCGCCCGCCCTCGGCACTGCTAGGCAGAGAAACCTGAGGAAGGGAGTTCCCCGGGAGCGTCCCTCCTCCCCACCCAGCCCTGCTACGCCCAGGGGTGGGCTCATTCTCCCCGAAGGCTCCAGATGAGATGGTCAGTTTCCAAAGCAGCTGCTACAGGTCAGGCTGGCCGCGTCTTCAGCCCAGCTTTCTTACTCACTGCAAATGTGATCTTGGACAAGTGTGTCCATCGTTAAAAAAAAACACTCACTGGTCACTATGAAGAATAAATAAATGCATATAAAATGCAGTCCTGGAACATAATAAACTTTAAACAAGTGCCACCTGTTACTAGTGTCACTGTCAATAAGTAACAATAAATCAGTTAATAATACTTTTACAGTTGCTCCAGCTTACACAGTTATTAAAGGATATGACCCGGATTTGTGCTTGAGCCTCGGTGACTCTAGTGGAGAGCCATTAAATGTTCTATATTTCTGAACTGAGATAACAGGCAAGACCTGGGCTTGACTTTTTAACAAGATGATTTTCTGACTCTCAAAACATATTTTAAAAGCTTCCTAACATCACAGCTTTATAATCCCAAGCTAAAAACATCTTGTAGAAAGTGGAGATAGGAGGCAGGGAAGACATCTGCTTTAAAACATGTTTTGTAAGAATGTTCATAGCAGTGCTGTTCATAATAGCCGAAAACTGGAAGCAACAACAGGGTGGATAAATAAATCATGGTGCATCGATAAATGGGACACTACACACCAATGAGAATAAATCTGGGAAAGCTACAAGCAGTAACACGGCTGAATCTCACCAATACAATACTGCACCAAAGAAGCCAGATGCCAAAGAGCACATACCTGATAGTCCCAGGTACAGAATAATTAAAAACAGGCAAAACCACCATGGTGTCAGATGTCAGGATCAGCTTTCCTTGGGAGCAGGCAGTGAGGTGGAGACATGAATGGGGGCTCCCTGGGCATGCTGTGGCTTCCTGGCATAGGTTCTGGTTATACAAGTGTGTTCACTCTGAAAATTCATTAGTGGGTATTTTCCTGGGGCATTCTCTTCTCAGCAGGCAAGTTACACCCAAACAAATGCAATTCATGGTAAGGGCTCGGGACATAACTCAGTGGCAGAGTGCTAACCTAGCATGTATGAGTCCCAGGGTTCAATCCCCAGGACTGCCCAAATAAATGCTGATTGCTATCTGAATTGGTTTTTAAAAGTCAGTTCTATTAAACAGCTAGTAACATTACCACCTAAAAATCACAAATTTGCTGCTACATTATTACGATGTTCTTCTACCATCTGAAAGAAACAGTGTTCAGTCCACAAATTATATGCTATAACACAGAAAAGCACCTGGGTTGGAGACCCATCATCCTGGATTACAATTCTGCCTCAGTTATTTACATATTGTGTGATTTTGATTTGAGTCTTGATTTTCTTAGCTAAGATCAGAGCTAACATTCCTACAGTTACATAGCTGTTCTACACATTGAAATAACTTGTAGAAAACACAGTATATCATACCCACAGGCAGTACTGTTATAGACAGCTGAGTTAGTTAAAAATATTATAGGCAGTCAGATAGGGCTGTGCCCTAGAAGGAGCCAACACAAAAGATAAGACACCTGTGGGCCAGACCTCAAGACAAGGGGGGCTAACCAGGTGCAGCCACATACACCAAAAACTGATAAATAAGTAACAACCACCTTCAAAGAGCCAGGAAGTCACTGGCCTGACCTCCCACAGAAAAAGCCCAGCTCTGCATTCATGCCCGCTTGCTACGTGACTCGCTTCCCCATTTCATCTCAGTCCACTCAGTCTTACCTGGACAATTATGCCTGTAATCTTATTGGTGGACCATAGTGTTGTCCATTTCCCCTATCTTAGACCCACCTCACCTTATGGTTTTTCCCTATAAAGTCCCTAAAAAAGACAGAGTCGGGGATAACCCACTCGGGCCCCTCTTCTATCCCCCTCTTGGATAGAAGCTTTCTTTCTCTCAATAAATATCTTCTGCTCTGAACCTCCGTTGTTCCTAAAATTCATTCTTTGGTTTTAGAGAACACAAACTCGTCTGATATCAGCCAGGTTGGGATATTTATTTTCCTGTATCAGTACCTGCACGTGGCAGATGCTCAACAAACGGGAAATTACACAGTCCCAACAAATTAAATTATGAACTCTCCATAACCATTGCATTAAAACATGGATGACCCTATCTATACAAGTCTACTAGTTTAAATGGACATAACAACTTCAATGGATGGACCTAATCTGGCCTCATTTTTCTCATGTGGACATGGAGGGGTGACAGAGGGGCACAGGGGAGGAGAAAGGGAAGTGGGGGGATCTCTAACAGGCAAAGCCACAGCACAGAGCAGAGCCTTCAGCGGAACCTGCAAGGCCTGGGTGACCCTGCAGTCTCCCCTCTCTGTGCTTTAATCTACTTACCTGTAACACTTAATGGCCATTTCTATTCATTTTCTCAGCAATCTGTTGCAACTACTCCAGGCATAGAGTACTTATATAAATATGAGGGAATCTATGAAAACATAACATCTCCTTTAACTCCTCAGGCCTCAAGTAAACCAGATTAATGAAGGCTCTCAGCCTCCCACATTCCTTGTGGACTCTCAGCAAACCACCCATTAACAGTGGTTACAACTCCACCAAAAAGCCGAAGACAGAGAAGGGGGAGAGCTCTTTACAGTCATATTTTGCCAAATATTTAGTGAACTAGGGGCAGATGGTGAAAGCTTCCTGAAGTACACTGTGGTAGTTTATACTTGCACATTTCCACGCTTCTGGTATCAGACAGGAAGTTTACCATGCTGCCTCATTAAAATCACATCTCTGTACTATTAATGCACTTGTACTCGCACCCACCAAAGTGTTCACACACATGCAACAACCATGCAAGAAAGACCATGACAGTAGCAAGAACTCAGAGCACAACACCGAACTCAGGCAATGGAGACTGTTCCACAGCCTGCTCAGGAAAGAGCTATGCGGAGCTCAAAATCCAGGGTAGCTTCCCATGAAAACCACCAGATCTGTGCAGCAATCAAACTTCTTCTGCATTCTAGTTCCCCAAAGTCATTTTGCTGGAATGTCATTTCCTAAATGACCCAATTATATCACAAAGCCAAAGTGAAAGTTAAAAAGAAAGTAGTTACTGAATAATCCAGTTTTACTAGAAAGCCAGATATCTAAATTTACATAGAAAAGCTTGAAGACAAAATTTAAGGAGACAACAAAAAGAAAAACAGTCTAGGGTATAAAAGAAAAGTCTCTGAGAATAAAACTAATACTAAGTAAATGTGTTCATGAAAGATCTGGGTCAGGAGAGAAGTACAAAGGGTTCAACAGGTGAATAAAATCCTCCAGAAGCCTTTGGCCAAGTATAACACCCCTGTCCTGGCAGAAGGCTGACCCTCAGAGACTGCTTCCTCTCAGTCGCATCTGGGACACCGGACACAGGGAGAGGCACTGCCTCTGCCCCAGGGCAGATTTAGAATTCGCTGTGGACAGCAACGTGACCCTCATCCTCATGCAGCCCTGGTGACACAAAGGACAGCATGAGACAGTAACATATCAGAGCCTGTGACCCTCACAGTTCTGTAAGTCCTGGCCTGGTTAGTCTCAGCCGCAGCAAAAACAGTGGTCTATCAACCACAGGAATGCAATGGTGCTTACTCCGGGAGACTGGCTGGGCCTGGGGACAAATCCAGAGAACTGCTGCCTGAGAAGGGCCTTGGCAAGCATCATCCTTCTTTAAGGGGCTGACCGTGGCCCCTGGGCTGCTCTTTCAGATAGAAGGCTCCAGGCTTTTGGCCCTCAGGATCTGTGTATAAGGGCTGTGATCCATGAGGCAGCCAAAGACAAAAGCCACTTCATCACTTGCAGGTAATAAATGCTATCCTTCAAACATTTACCGCCCGCTAACAGGCTGTACTACCATACTCATCCATGGCCAGGGGATTCCTCGGACCTCATGGGTTCCAGCTTCTTCACAGGGGATACTCTCCTCTGCTTTGAACTATAATCTGAAACTGGTGTCATCTCCTCTGGATGTGAAAGTCAACCGCCCAAAGGCCATCCCTCTGGGGGCTTCTCCTAGCTTTTCCCCCAGCTGCCTCTCCCTCCCAGACCAGTAGCTGTCCTGGGACAGCTCTGCACCTCCCTTCAGCTGGCTGCTGGAGTGTCACACACTCCTACACTTCCCACTCCATGAGCCACTCCCACCTTGCCAAGCTCTGGGTCTACAATGCCAACTGTCCCTGGAGAGCTCCCCTTAGAGTGAACAGGTGTAGAACTGAGGTTGATCTCACTCTCCATTTACCAAGAGCTGTGTGGGTGCCAGTCAGCGCCCAGGTTCTGCAAGGGCCCCAGACGGACAGGCTAGACCCTGTCCCACCGAGATGCTGACACTGCAGTGCAATCACCCTAGGCTGAAGCCACTGTCTGTCAAAAGCAGCAGAGACAACACTAGGTACACTGTCTTCCCACTGTCAGAAATAATCCGTTCCCCCAATACCCTCATTTTTCCAAAGCCACCATCACCGAGGCTCCAAACCTAAGTTATCTCTGACAATGTCCCATCTCACACCTTTGGTGTGGAACAAACCAAACACGGACTCTTTCACACATGTATATTTGAAATCGTTCTCCTGCCACTGCTAGAATCTCAGTTCCCACCTTCACCCTCATTCTTGGAACTGTGCAACCAGATCCTTACTGGACTCCATTTCTCCTCCTACTCTTGCTGAACCCTCAGCTACATCCAGGGACCTAACAATTTAATCAGACCAAGAGGCACCACACCAAGCACCACTGACCCCTTAGGACAGAATAACCAATTGCTTGGTGTCCCTTTCAACTTCCTCCATAGTCGGATCCTCGGCTACCTTTCAAACTCCATCTACTCACCAGCACCGACCTTCCACTCTCATCAAGCAGGACACACAAGTCCCACACTTCTCTATCTGTCATCGCAATTTCTGCCTTACTGGAATTCCCTTCCCAGGACAGTGAAAATCCAGGCACTGTACTAAGACCCCACTGAAAGCTTATCTCTCCACAGACCATAGCCACTCCTCACACGATGGCGCCTCCTTGTGTGAGCTACTTTGGACGAAATGGGCTGGGGATATAGCTCAGTGGAATAAGTGCCTGCCTGGCAAGCACAAGGTCCTGAGTTCAATCCCCAGTACCGCAAAAAAAATAAAAAATAAAAAATAAACGAGCTACTTTGGACGATTTTACTCAATGTCCCTGTGCCCCTGTGCGTGTAATGCCTATATTCCCTTGCCTTGTGAGTTACTTTTCCATGGGGACCCATGTCATCTCCTCTAAGGACACAGATGTGAACCTCTGCAGAAAGGAGGAGGACTTGCACCTTCTTTCCCAGCTCCAGCACAAGCCACCGGCAGGAGAGAGTCCCAGGGGCTCCTGCCCCACCTTGGACCTCATTCCGCTGCCTTCCCCACCCCAGCTGCTGGCCCCGCCGTGGGCACTTTATAAAACACACGCTCACACTGAAGGGTCGAACAGCTAACCCCTCCCCAAGGTCTTCGCCAACTCCCCTGGTCCCTGCAGGGTGCTGTTAATACTTCCCTCAGGACACAGAAAGCCACATCTATTAAAATCAAATCTGAACTTTTCTTTTCCCTCACAGTAAAGGGCTGGCCTGACTCTTATGCATGAATTATTCTCAGAAACATCTGTCACATACTTCTCAACCTAATCTGACCAAAGAGTGCTCAGACCAAGGCCGGGCCAGACCTCAGATGCAGGAAGGGACAAGGACAGGGAGTGCAGGTCAACCCATACTTGGAACGAGCTGCCGCCGCATCTGACAAGCAGGTGTTAGAACAAGTTAGAGGGACCCTAACCCACAGGGTACGTTCTCCCTTGAATAAGGTGGCTCAATAAAGCCCTTGGTAAAGTCCATACCATTAATTACTACACCTGAGAAACGGGGCTTTGGCCACAGAAAGATAACTCAGATTGTTGTCTGGTAGGAAATAAATATGAGAACACTAACTTTATAAATATTGCCATGAAATAATTAGTAGTTCATTAATGCAGCACAATGTGCACAAGTCTCTAAGCAGCTAAAATGCTGCCTAATTAACGGATTCATTAATAACTGATTACCCTAAACTCACTGGTTTTAAAATGCCTTAGGCTGGTAAACTACACTTATCAAATAACATTGGGTAGATGACTACTCCAAAGTTTAGAATCAAGAGTTCCTTTCTCTCCTATGAGTAGCAGCATCGTGAAATCTGAAGTTAAAGGACCCTTTGATTCCATCAGTAATTGGTGCTCTGTGATCTATCACATCATCCTGTGGTAAATGGCACAGTTTAGATTCAGAGTGGCTGTTGTTTTTAAAAGAAATCACTGTCCTGTCTCGTTACCACAAGAAAACAGTTCTTTGAACTGCATTAAGAAAATCAGTGTGTGAATTCTAAAGGCACAGGACCGGACAGAAGAAAACTATTCCTTTTTGTTTTGTTGTCATTTCATAGTGCTGGGGATGGAACCTAGGGCCTCTGCGCTGGGCTTGCCCTGAGGCTGTTTTTTTTCTTTTCATTCTTTGCATTGAGTTATTCTTTGGCCTTAGGGAACCATACAGGAAGGCCTGTCCTGCTCTGCCTGTGGCCTCCCGGCAGCAGCAGACGTGCGGTCCTGGCGCAACTGGGCCGGGAACCCTAAACCAGCCACTGCCAAGGCTGGGTGACTGCAGCTACCTCGGCTCGCCGCTTCACTTCATCCTTGCTGCGTCCACCTTTCTCCCAGGCACCTCAATTCTCAAAGGCTCAGCTCTTCCTGAAAAAGGAAATAAGAAGCCGCCAACTTTGTTCCAAGGTCATCTAAAAGGTCAATTCGAAAAACTTCAAACAAACACAACAAAATGTCGTATACAGTGAAGCTCCTTTGAAATTTCCTCAGCTGTAAGACACACATCAGCCTGATGATCCAAAATCCCTTACAAGGTAAACGTTCTGGTAGTAGAGAGGACCTCAGCTCGCCTGTGCATCTCCACCACCTGGGCTTACAGCAAAGGGCGGTAGGTAACACACTGGTCTCACTGCTAGGGCCAGATCAACACACAGAGGCTGCTCCCCCAGATGCCATACACACCCCACTCCTCCACCCCCACTCCTTCCCCATTCTCTGGAAGTCCTCATTCCCTCCTCTGCAGGAAGCTCACCCTAGGTGTCTCTGGGCAGGGACGGTGAGTCCCCCTCCCAATGTACGCTCACCCCAAGTCCCCTAGAAGAGTCTTAACTATTGCTTTGCCCAGGGCTGGACAGCCCCACCCAGCATCAGATCACAGACTTGACTTTACTAAACCAAAACACTAAATCCAGAGGCCTCCTAAATATCATAGACAAGGAGCCCAGTGTTTTAAGTCCAGACCCTTAAACTTAGCAGCAGCAGTGATACATACATATACCATATATGAAAGGTAAAAATAAGGCAAGGTCTAGTTGTCTCTGTAAAGTCACCTACTTTGGCATGTATTACAGGATCACACACACATGAATCCTAAAAACTACTGAAATCAGCCCTATTACTTCTCCCCTAGTTTTTCCTGGTATTTCTTGCCTTCTCTATAAATCCATGCACATTCTTGCCTACCCCTATCAAAACTCAAGGACACATGAAAAAAGTTACCAAGTTAATGACAAGGTATTTTTCTCATTCCCTTACATCTAAAAAGTGTCTGTTCTCATACACTACTGGTTAGAAGAAGCTTTTTGCTGCTTCCTGTCTGTGCAACTTGCTGGCACTCTGTGCCAAAGGTTTGAACATATACACATCCTTAAACCCTTGAGGTACAGGCCTGGGTCCAGCCGACCGATCCCTTACTTTTCTACTGTAAGCTTGTACTTCAGCATTACAGTAGCTGGCTGTGCATTTCAGTATCTTTCCCTGAGGGATACAGGAAGCAATCTGTGTTTATCCACTGGGTATGACAAATGGCAAGGAGTATGCACAAGTGCAAAAGCATTAAAATGAGACCTGGACCCACCTTTATGCTCTAACTGGATTTGCGTGTGTTTACCCAAGCATCACAGAAGATGCAGTAGACTCATACCACTCCAGGATTTGTATTAAAAGAAGTTTTCTTTTGATTTTTCTGGTAGAAGCAGCCCAATTCAGTGGAGTGGCACATGAAAAACCAGATGTGCAAGTTTTGAAGGAGGTCAAAAGTGAATTGTCAGATTACTCACGCATGGATGGTGAAGGTGATCCATTACAGTAAAATACATGTTTTTATTACAGAAGGGTGGTATGAATGGATGAAGATTAGGATGAGGATGACTTTGATGCTGGCCATGTGAAGCAAAGTTCCTGTGATAGTAAAGCGGAGCAAGAACCCACGGACACAAACATGGAATGCAGAGTCCTTGATTCAGACGACTAAGACAGCAACAATGTGAGCACATACTAGACCAGTCAAAACACTGCAAAACGGCCACGCAACCAAACGGAATAGGAGGGTCTAATGCTAGAACTAGGCTTGAAAATATAGTGAGTGTCTTGGCAGGAATGAAAAGTATTGGACAGAATACCAGCACTGCCATTCAGCGTTGGAAATGGTAACTGAAGAAATGCTACAAGATACTGTGAAATACACAAAGGCTGAAATGCAAGTAAATCATTCTGTATGCATCAGAGCCATATTAAAAAATATATGTATTTTGACAATTCCCTAGCTGAACTGAAAGCATTCATAGATCTGCTGTACTTAACACAGATTTCTCATAGTAATCACAGGCATGTAAAAGACTTATGGAAAAGAGATGGGTCCAAATATGGCATAAAAGTTTATGCCCTAATAGATGTGAAGATTTATTACCTTTCAATTTAGACTGTTACCCTGGAACTCCGCCATCAGGTCTTTACTCATATAGCAATAAACTGAATGATGCTGTGAACAGACTTACTGCTCGCATCTCCCAAACTAATTAGAATGTCACATTCGACGATTGGTTTACTGGTTTCCAACTGATATTGTATTTGCTAACAAAGCACAAGGTGACCAGCACTGGAACTGTAAACAGGAAAGAAGCAGAAATTCTAAATGAAATGTTGCAGTTTCAAAACAGAGATTGTATTACAGTACAATCTTTGAATCTGAGGAAGATACAGCACTGGTCTCCTGCATGGCAAAGAAAAGCAAACTGGTACTGCTCCTGTCAACATTACACCATGATTGATAGGGAAACACTGACAAAATGGAAGCCAGGGATGGACACTTTCAACAACAAAACCGAAGGCAGAGTAGATATTGTTGAGTTATATGGCAAATATGGTGTCACTTGAAACACAAAGCATTGGCCAATGGTTACTCAACCCCAAACATGTCGCACAGATAGTTTGATAGTTTACAAAGAAAATAACAAGTACAAAATATCACAGAGAAATATTCTTAAAGGACTGGGACTGGAGCTCATAACAGGTCATTTAAGCAGAGGAAAAACAAAATGTTTCTGCCTAAGGAACTACCCAGAAAAATTATGGAGCATACCAATGAGCTGACAGGTGAACAGGCAGGATAGCATCACAAAGAGCTACTGTGTGAACAGTGAAGATGTCAAACAAAAAAGATGTCAGCTGTGCCCTACAAGAAAGTACAGGAAACAAAAAATATGTGCTACCAGTGTAAGAGACACTTGGGTACGGAACATGCAATTCTCATGTGTGCAGACTGCCTTGGGCGTGACAACTGAAGCAAAGCTTATTTTGGTGGTAGACGTTTGTCTGTTTTTACATTGTAGTTCACATAGGTTCTTATTTTTGATGTTTTTGATGTTTTGTGAGCAAGTAAACAGCTGATGTCTATTCTAAGCACTCATTACATATTTGATACTGTATTTTATTGAAATCTTATTTCTCTGCTAAGTGCATGTTGTACAATATAGTAGGAAGCACCTGACACAACAAGGAAAGAAGTGACATGAATAGCCTGCTGCATAGGAAAGGAAAACCAAGCACACGTGCTGTCAGCAGGAGCAAGACGCATGCATAGCACAGGCTGCGGTCATGTGAAGACGGCCGTGGGTATGACGGTTGAAGCAAAGCTTATTTTTATGGTATAGAGTTCTATTGGTATTTTCACCATAGTTCGTATAGGAATTTATTTCTGATGTTATCTTTTAGGTTTTGTAAGGAAAAACACAGCTAATGTGAAACTGTTGATGTCTATACTAAACATAACATATATTGAGTTTAATAACTTATTTTGTTGGTATTTCATGTTCCTGTTAGCTACACATTATAATATAATAAGAACCTCCTGACAAAATAGCAAGACCGCCGGGCGTGGTGGCGCACACCTGTAATCCCACCACTCGGGAGGCTAAGGCAGGAGGATCATTAGGAGTTTGAGATCAGCCTGGGCTACAAAGGAGAGCTCAAGGCCAGCCTGAACTGCAAAGCAAGACCCTGTCTCAAAAAAAAAAAAAAAACAGCAAGACCACTGAAATGTCAAATATGTCCTACAAAAAGGCCAGGAAAGCAGAAGACGTGTGCTGTCAGTATAAATGTGCTGTTGTCATGTGTCCAGATCACCTTAGGTAACCTGCTAAATTCAGGTATGATAACTGAAGTAAAGATCTTTTTTTGTAGTGTTATTGGTATTTTCATTGTAGCTCATATGGGAATTCATTTTTTTAGATTTTGTACACCAGAAATCAATAGATATTGAAAATGTTGGTTTTTAAATACTCAATATTAAAAATTACTTTATTTTTGTGATATTTTTCCTGTTAAGTACTCAGTGTTTAATATAATAAAACTCATAAAATTATAATAATTCATCAGTAGACATAGCCTGAAGAACAAACATGGGTCTGATCGACCCAAGTTTATGTACCTTGATGACAAAATGAGTCTTACGCTGCAAGGGCTACACCTGGTAATTCCACTTCTAAGAACGTAGCCAAAGAGATGAAGAGAGACATAAACCAAAATATACATTAACATTTACCTCAGTATGACCTATGATGGTGAAAAAATAGAAACTACTTGAACATATAAAAACAGAATATGATGCAAATAAAAGACAGTAGCAAAAATGAAAGGGGAAATATTCATGCTGCATTAAATGGGAATAACACACCAGATTCCAAAAACATATGTCCTTTGTTTTGTAAAACAAATGTCTACATACACATTTGTATGTACAGAAGCACAGCAGAGATCTTCAAAGTGTCCCACACCAGCAGCAAAAGCTTCACTAGAGAATCTGTTAAATGCAAAGGTGCTGAGAGATAATGAACCAGAATCTCCAGGGACATGCCCAGCAATGAGTGTTTCCATCCTGCATACTATGGGCCACACAACTTTTAAAGGAGATGCTAAATTCATCCTGCTGTACAGACAGAGAAACTGAGGCCAGGAGAGGTTACAGGGACTTCTATAAAGCTACAGAGCTAAAAAGGCAGTACCACACAGCTCGCTGGAGTCCATGCACAGAATCACTTTGTTGTGCAGCCTCTGTGTTAACTCTGTCCTGCGTTTCTTCCCCTAAGTGAGGAGCCGGATGCAGCCTCAGCAGTGTCTGGTCCCTTCCTAGTGGATTCACACTTCCATTATAAAGTTACTGGTGAGGTGGAGGTAACGGCACCAACGTTAGCATTACCATTAATGCACCTTTTGAGGAACACATGGCCGAGGTCTCTGAAGGCTCTAAGACGCCTAGAACTAAGCACACATTAAACACCATGCCCTTATGAGCAGAAGCAGTAAGGTCCTTCAGCAGTGATGACACACATAAGGTGCTCCTACCGCCTGGTGGAGTGGTGGGTCATGGTTTACAAGCCATTTGTCTATCCTCTTTAAACTTACGCAGCTTCTGATCAAGTTCCTTAACTCTTCTGGTTTTGGCATTATTTCAAATTTTCCACATAACACAATGCTTAAATATTCACATTATTCTATTTTGCATTCACAGAATTCAAAGTTGCAAAAAGAAAAAAGGTTATCACACTTTATTTCTAAGTTGCAAATTCCTGAATAAAGAGATCCTGTCTGGCACTTTCTCTGCACACTATTTTCAGAGGAAACACCTCAGTCATTCTTTTTGGGAAACTACAAGGGGAAGGACTGGGAAGACGGCTGATTTAGAACTACTCATCCTGCTCATTCCTGACAGGAAGGAAACTACACCGAACAGAAAAACTTTCTGGAGCAGCTTTCAAAGCTTCTAATATTCCTGTCTTCAAGATCTGAGTAACAACATAATATTCCTGACGGAGCCCAAATGACCAATTAATGTGTTCAGAAGAAGATATTCTACCTTCAAAAGGACTTAATGACAGGAACTTTAGGACCGACAGACTATTCACTCAACCTGCTCCTTGTTACAGAAAAAGAAACCGAGGCCCAGTATTATGGTTTGTATCTAGATGTCTCCCAACACCCCTCGCATGCAGTCATATGTGGGGATTTGTCAGAGGTGGCTGGATCTAGAGGGTCTGACACTGGAATTGATTCGTGGAATTGATTTAAGGGCACTAGGACTAAGGGTGTGAGTGCTACCCGCCCTAAGTAGCCTGGGTAAGATATAAGGGATACAAAGAGCCGTGGTCATCGCTTGCTCGCTTTTGCAGTCTTCAGCCACCATGAACTGCTTCTCCTCTGCAATGCCCCTCTGCCAAGCCACCCTGTCTCAGAGCCAGTCCATCATGGGCTGAAACCTCTACAGACTGTGAGCTAATAAACCTTCTCCCCTTTAATTTTGGGTGTCAGGTATTTTTGTCTCAGCATCAAGAGAAAATTGAAGACACTCAGCAAGATGAAATGACAAAATTCACAGAGAAGGTGGCAAGGCCTGGATGAGGACCAAGATCTGACCCTACTCCATGCTTTACCCACATGACCTCTCTCATTCTGACTGCTCACAAATTTTCTAAATTGATTTCCTACACTTTCATGATTTGGAGGGTATTTTTGGCATCATGACAGACACCACAATCCTGGATCAATAACTGGATGGCATCTTTGAAGGCTGTAACAATCTGTTTAAATTACAAGAATACTTTAATGACAACATCACAGTTTTATTACTTCCACAGCCTGCCAAACTGTAGCACAGTAGAAAGTCATTATGATTTGTCTTTTTTTTTCCTCTTTTCTTTGCTTGACATGTTACCAATGAGCTACAACAATGTTGAAAGAAAATAGTCACCATTCCCAGGTACCTCAGAAAATCTCCTCAGATCCTACTTACCATGCATCCTTCTCCAGTAGAAACATACCCTCCCCTAAGCATCAGCATTCGCATAAAATTAAGTTGTTGAAAAACTGAAAATCAATCCCACTGACAAGTGGAGAAGGAAGGACCAACCTTACTGACACCCAGCCCCCTTCACACCCTGAAGGCAGCTCAGAAGAGGACATAGGAAACCCACGTTTCCACAGTAAGATGCCCGGACATCCCCCTTCCCCACTAATGTGTGACAGCTAAATGATCACTCTGACTCCACTTTAATCTCCGGCTAACTAGAAAATACATTAAGATACCCAGTAACTGAGTAGAGTCCACTTCCTGATCATATCCAACCCAGACCCTACACCATCTCCGTAGTCCACTCTCAGCTCACTTGGCACGAGCACCGGGCCAGTGCCTGTCCAGGCCAGTGCCACGGGCCTTCAGGGCATGCTGGCCTGAGGACATACATAGCACGGAGCCGATGTCTATGACAAGTATGTTTCCAGCAGCTTGGAACTGATGGGTTTTGGCACAGTCTGATCTCACTAAATTACTAGTACTATGGTAGAGTAGGAAGAACCTGAAATAAAATGTCCAATTCACCATTTCTTTGCATCTGCTTCCTTACAAGTAAAATGACAGCCATTAATACTCTCATCGTACAGTTTTCCACCTCAGATGTCTGCACTTTAGCTATCCTGTAGGTCAAGTAGGTTTTTCCAGGGAAGAACATCTTCTGACTCTCAACCACGCACCTCACTGCATCACTTCTGAAGCACAACGCAGAGAAGTGGCTATTTAGAAAACTTCTCTCAGCTCTTAGAAAGAAAAAAGAAAACTTCATGCCAAGAATAATGGCAACAGCTGTGTTTTCCTACGTGATTAAAATGTTTCATAATTTGAAGAGAACATGCTGACTCTTCTTTGATTTGTTTCCATAGTGAGAAATGAGTGTGAGGACGGAGCCTGTCTCCATCTTGGTCTCAGGGAGATTGTCTGTCTCTATGCTCTCAAGAACAGCTATTTACCCAGCCCAGCCACCTTTAATTAAAGCCTGTCTTCCCACTTACCTCTCTTCAAGCCACCTCATGGCTTTCTGAGAACAACCACCACTTCATTACAGAGGACACCAAATGTAAGACAGGAAGAGGAGAGCACAGCTGTCAGCAAGACTCACATCCTCCAAAGCATGGACCACAAGGTAAGCCCTGAAAATCTAGAGGGGAGCAAGGAAGGTCCCACACATTCAGAACCTCCTACTCAAAGCACGAAAGTGAGCTCACAGGTGAATGCTGTGTGAGCCGTACTGTGACACGGACACCCTGGGGTGGGAACCTCCTCAGAGACAAGATCGTGTGAGGCCGGACCTCGTGCCAGCCCCAAGAGAAGGAGGGGTTCCTTGTAGGCCGCATCAGTGTGGATGCTGTGGGCACCAGCAACACTGACTCCAAATAGCTGAAGTCACTGGGGCTCCTCTTCAGCTCACACAAGGATACTGGCATGAGAAAACTACTGCAGAGCTTGGTTGTTCCATGGGAGACCTAGGCGCTCCCCACCCTGTGCACAGAGGAGCAAGGGAAGGGAAAGGAAGGCAAGGAGGGCCCCACTAGCTCTCCCACCTGGAGCCAAGGTACTGCCAAGCCCTGGTGACTCAGGTTGCTTCGCTGGTCAGAACAGTGTCATGTGACCACCCTAGCTACGAAGGAAGCTGAGAAAATACAAACCTGGTATGTCGGCTGTGATGAGGGGACAACCATGGACAGCACATAATCAACTCTCATCAACTTTCCCTCACCCGTATCCGGTTATGGACCGAGTGTATCCCCCACGCTTCACATACTAAAGATCTAAATCCTCCCACTTGAGGTGGTAGTATCTGAAAAGTAGGACCTCTGGCAGGTAATTAGGGTTAGATGGGTAGATCAGGTTTAGATAGGTAGATAGGAAGGTAATTAGGTTTAGATGGGTTGATCAGGTTTCATTTTAGTTAAATCATGAAAGCACACCCCATTTGATGGACAGGCTCTCTCCCTCCCTCCCTCCCTCTCTCTCTCTCTCTCTCTCTCTCTCTCCCTCCCTCCCTCCCTCCCTCCCTCTCTCTCAATTCTCTCTTCTCCACACCTCTTTTTTGGCCAACTGGAAGCACAGCAACAAGACTTGAAGCCAGAGATCACCCACGAGGAACCAAGCAGCTTTTACCTTGATCTCAGCCAATCTACCCAGCCTCTGGTATTCAGCTGAGGCAGCCTGAACAGACTAGCACACATAATAAACTCAAGCACCTTCAAAGCCACGCCAACACACCGGGGCTCTACTTGGTTAACAAACATGATTTTTTGTCTTTTGTGCTCACAGCACCTACAACAAAAGCTGCAATAGTAACAAAGAGGTGAAACTTCTTAAGGGAGCCCTTTCTGCCTTAGTCTTTCTTCCTGTATGAAATCTCCCTTTTCAAAAAGCCAGGGGGTTTTGGCAAATGTGCAAATGTAAACACATTAGCAGTGGGTGAGGCACTGGCCCAAGGGAGTCAACCACACTGACTCTTCGCTTTCTCTGCCTGAGCTGCACACATGTATTCAACTCCCTCTGGGGTTGGTCCTACGGTGACTCCCGGCCTTCCCATTGTCCCACAGGCTGCTTCAGCATCACAGAAAACAAAAACAAGGCAACTCCAGCTCTTGGAGACTGTTAACATACCACAAACTGCGTACCGGTCACCCCAGGGTACAGCACAGCCAAGCCCAGGGTCACAGGCACACTGAGACTTTCCAGGCCTAAGGAGGAAAAATGACAGCGACATACTTGGCAAATGAGGAACGCCTAAGAGTGAAAGCCTAAAGGCAAGGAGTCCACAGTTACGCGGCCAGATACCACCATGTTGGGGAAAAGTGTAACAAAGTTTATTCTTAGGGAAATGGGAAGGGGATTCGTGGGTTTAGAAAATATTCAAGATTTCAAAAAGCTGCCTACTTCAGGAGCTGAAAGGGACCCTACGTGAATACTATTATTTAATTTTAGACACGAGGAACAGAAACATCAGTCGTAGCCCGGGCCCTATAGAAGTTGAGTGATCTGATTCAGCTTCATTCAAAACAGGTCACCTTTAAGGGTAACTTAAAACTACTGCAATAGTCTCCTGTCTCCTCTGTACGTTCCCTCCTCTAGAAAGGGATTCCGGTCTCTTTTTTTCCATGGTAGCTATACTAGTGTGCTTCCTTATCAACCAGGTAGAAGAGGGCCTTTTCCTCTGTAGCCTCACCATCAATTGTTATTATGTGACTTTGTGATGGCAGTTACTCTTTCTGAAGTGTGACGGAGCCTCCACGTCATTTTAATTTGCATTTTTCTAATGGCCAGAGATATTGAAATTTTTTTCATGTATTCACTGGCCATGTGGACTTCTTCTAAGAAGTGTCTACTAATTTCAGTTGCCCATTTTTATTGCAGTTTTTACTTGGAAGATCTAATTGTTTTGATTCTTTATGAATTCTAGGTATTAGTCCTCTGTCTGAGGAACAGCTGGTAAAATTCTTTTCCATTCTGTAGGTAGTTGCTTCACTCTGTTGGTGGTTTTCTTTGTTGTGCAGAAGCTTTTCAACATGATTCGATCCCTTTTGTTGATTCTTTTTTTTTTTCTTGCGCAACTAGTTTCAGTTTAGCAAGTCTTTGCCTATGCGTCTTTCTTCAGGAGCTTTACCTAGTTTATCTTCCAGCAGATGAAGTGTTTCCATCTTACCATTAAGACTGTTACTCCATTTTTTAGCTTGTACACTATGAGAGATCAGGAATCTAGGGTCAGCCTTCTGCCTGTGAATACCCAGTTTTCACAGCACCAGTAGTAAAGAGGCTATCTTTCTACTGAGCCACATCTGTTTTTGTGCTAGCACCGCGCTGCTTTACTCACTGGAATAATATAACTTGAAATCCAGGATTATAATACCTCCTGCTTTGCTCCTGTTGCTCATGATTGATTTTGCTATTCTGGGTCTCTTACAAACACAATATAAATTTCAGGATTGTTTTCTCCATTCTGTGAAGAATGCTGTTTGTATTCTGACTGCAATTGTGTTAAATATGTACAACCGTTTGGGGAGTATCGTCATTTTGCCTATTCCAGTTCTACCTATCCAGAACGGAGCATATCTTTCTGTTTTCTGATGTCCTCTTCAATTTTCTTTTTCAGAGTACTTAAGTTTGCACTGTAGAAGTTTTTCACTTCTTTGGTTAGGTTAATTCCTAGGTAAAGTATTTAATTTTTCTTGAGACTATCGGGAATGCTATTGTTTTCTTAATTTCTTTCTCAATGAGTTCATTATTAGTGTAGAGGAAAGCGATAGATTTTTGTGGGTTGATTTTGTATCCTGCTACATTGCTGAATTTTGTTACTTCATCTCTGGTGGAATTTTCTGGGTATTCTATGTAAGGGGTCATGGCATCTGCAAATAGTAGTAATTAGACATCTCCCTCCCCTATGTACATATCCTTTTTATTTCTTTATCTTGCTTGGAGGCACTGGCTAATGTTTTGGGTACTACAGAGAACAGGGGTGGTGACACTGGACATCCTCATCTTGTTTCTGATTTTAGAGGGAAACTTTCAGTTTTCAATATGATGGTGGTAATATGATTGTCATAAACACCTTTTATCAGATTGAGATAAGGCCTTCCTATTTCTTCAGGGGTTTTCTTAACCATGAATGGACACTGGTTTTGTCAAAGGGTATTTCTGAATCTAGAGATGATCATGTGATTTTTGTCTTTGTCTACTTGTACAATCCAATGACTGCTGTATGCTGAGCCGCCCTTGTATCTGTGGGGTTAAGCCTGCTTGTTCACGATACATGATCTTTCTGATAACCTGTTACATTCTGTTTGCCAGTATCTTGTTGAAGTTTTTTGCATCTTTGTTATTTAACACATTCACAATGAGGCCATAATTTGTATGTCTGTTAGGTGGTTCTGATTTAAATTCCTAACCGCTAGTGGTTCAAACTGGCAGAAACATGTTAAAGAGATTGGCACGTAGTTGTCTTTTCTTGGTAGAATCATTTTCTAGAGGATTTGGTCTAACTACTGTCATTTGCTGATTTTCAGGAATGACTTTGGGAGTACTCCTTCCCCTTTCAATTTCATTAAAGAGTTGAAAAGTATTACTTAGATCTTCCTTCAAGTTCTTGTAGAATTCAGTAGTGAATCCACTGGGACATGGGCTTTTGTTAGTTGGTAAATTTTTTATTACTGTTTCAACTTCATTGCTTGTTACTGAATTACTCAAGGTATTTATATCTTTCTGATTTAGTTTTGTTAATTTTCATGTATCTAAGAATCTATCCACTTCTGAATTCTCCAAATCACTGGCATGGAGGTTTGTGAAGTAGTTTGACAATAATCTGGATTTTGGTGGTGTCTGTTTCGATTTCACTTCTAATTGTACTGATTTGGTTCTTTCCTTTTTCAGGTAAGTGGCTAACAGTTTGTCTATTTTGTTTATTCTTCTGCAGAAGTAGCTCTCTGATTCACTGATTCTTTATATTCTACTTTTTAAATTCTCTTATTTCATTGACTTCTGCTCTGATCTCTGTAATTTCCTTCCTTGTACTTACTTAGGTATGGACCATTCCAGCTTGTCTAGGACCTTGCGGTGCACTGTTAGGTTAGTTATTTGAGCTCACTGATCCTCTAATGTGGGCGTTCACAGCTATCAACGTCCCTCTCAGGACTGATTTCACTGTGTCCCACAAGTCCTGGTATATTGTACTGATACTATTATTTGACTCTCAAACTGATTTTTTCTGTGACACACTGACTGTTCAAGAGTGTATTGTTTAACTTCCACGTGCTTGCTTGATTTCTGTTGTTTCTTTTGCCATTCATTTCTAGTTTCATTTAGCTATGATTTCATAATATTTATGGGATAATTTCAATTCTTTTGCATTTACTTAACCATGCTTTACTGGCTATAACATGGTCTATTTTGGAGAAAGTTCCATGTGCTGCTGAGAAGAGTATGTATTGCGTTGTCGGGTGGAATACTTTGTAGGTATTTATTAAGTCCATTTGTCCAAAGGTTTGGTTCAACTCTGATGTTTCTTCATTGATTTTTTTTGTCCTAGTTGACCTGTGTCATGACAAGAGGTTATTGAGGTCACCCACCATAAATGTGTTCATGTTTATCTGATCTCCTTTGTCCAGTACTGCTTGTCTTATGAAGTATGTTTTATGAAGTGTTCAGGACATATATGTTTATAGTTGTTATGGCTTCCTATTAAATTGTTCCCTTAACCTCTCTTCTGATCAGTTTTGGCTTTGTCTGAAAATACAAATGGTACTCCTGCTTGTTTTCAGATTCCTGTTACATAGGATGGATCAGTCTGAGGATGAAGGAAGTTTTTAGAACATTTTGTTGCCTTGTCTTCATATGTATCCTATTCTTTGATTTTGTTGTTACTGTTTTGTTTTGCTTTTTTGTGCTAAGGTTTGCAGTTTGATTATAGTGGAAGACTTTGTTGCTAGTATGGAGGCCTCATTAAGTATTGTCTACTTTTCAGTAATACTCTCTGGGCATGGCTAATTATAGGCTTTGCTTCTGTTCTATGACCCAAGCACCTCTGTTTATTTGGGAGGGGAAGCTGCAGCACTCGTTCTCCAGGAACAGGCCACACAGCACAAAGGCAGATACTGGCATACAGCAAAAGCAATTAATAGCAACAACAACGCCACCTTGGCCAACAGCAACAAACCAGCAGTGGTAACAGCATCAGAGATGCACTGCATACCGACACACTCTAAGAGCCAGCACTGTGCCACCCTTAGCCACTGAAAAGAGGTCTGTAATCACAGTATAAACACGAAAACCAAATACTGGCACATGATAAATATCTACTAAGTGCAACAACGACATCACCATGGACAACAAAATAGTATTCAACAGTAAGAGCACAGAGTGCACAATTCATAAAGCTTAATGGTCACAGAAGTAAGGGCTGGGAAACCAGAGAATAGAAAGCAGAATATGAAAAATTAATCAATGGAAGATGAGGAGGAGAAAAGTCAGATAAAGGGTCTTAGTAAGTAAAAGGAAATTAGTATCGTTAGATCAAAGTAACAAGAAAAAGAAGGAAGATATCAGAGCAAAATAAAGACAAAAAAATAAGAAAATATAAAACAAGAAAAAAGGGAAGAAAAATCCTCACTCCAAGGCCCCCCCAAAAAAACAGTAAAAAAAAGGAATAAAAATTGAGTTCAAAAAAATTTCCTCTTTTTGTATGAGTGGCTTCTTTCCAGGCTCTGAAGTCCTGGAATCCAGCAGATCACAATTTCAGCACCTAGCTTTATGGCCTGTGGTCCACAACACCTCCACCACTGCCAACCACCTTCTGTCCGTTCACCCAGGCTGTGACAAGCCAAGAGCTCAGCATTTAGGAACTTCTCACCAGCTCTAATTCCCCTCATGGACCTTCTCACAAAGGTCAAGGCTTTCTTTTAACAGTATCTGTTTTTCCATTTTTGTTCGGTTGGGGCTTTTTGCAGTGTTGGGGATAGAAAGGAGGGCCGCAAGGATGCTAGGCAATCACTCAACCACTGAGGTACTTTCCAGCAGCAGTTTTTAAATCCATACAAATAGACTATGAGCTACTCTGATTAAGTAAGAAAGACATGAACAAATGACATGTCAACACATCTGTAGTAAGAACTTGCCCTTTACTCATAGCTGATTATAAAGGAAATCATTAATTGCTTCCGCAAGAACAATTAGAAGATGCTTCTTTCCTAAACCACAGATGTACAGAAGTGTCATGATAGCTGACTACTTCCCATATGCTTCCCTTAAGCAAAACTAATCTAAAAAGATTAAAAGTAATAACATAGTTCTAACTTCTTAACTGGATTAAGCATTCAAAGTAAACTACAACAAAGCACTGTAAAAAAGGAAACGATTATTTAAAATTTTTTCATGGTAACTCAGAGTTCAAAGAACAAAATCTGGAAGTAAAATTTTTCATTCTTTGGCTTGTAATCTCACAAATACCAAGTCGAGTGAGATTCCAAGTATTTGGAAGTACAATGTTTCAACTGAGTTTACAGTACAAAATATATAAACCTAAGGGCACATGCAATGGAAAGGATGCTTTATTTTTCTAGTTCATGTATAACTGGAGTCTTCACTATTGCAGTCATAATCTCAACTTTTCATTTATAAAACACATTAATTCTCTATTACCACTACTAAAAACTTGTTCCTGATAACAATATATTGCCACCAAAATTAAGGCTCTCTTGCTGGGTACAGTGGTGCATACCTATAATCCCAGTATTTAGGAAGCTGAGGCAGGAGGATCACCAAGTTCAAGGGCACCCTGGAGTACACAGTGAATTCAAGGATGGCCTAGACTACACAGTGAGACTCACAAAAACAAACAAAATGACTGTTTTCTCCTCCTTCTTCGGGTTAATCCTGTGATATGTCAATTCCCAACAGCAGTTATTATTTCCACATCTTTCTGGCTTGGTCAAATTCTCACAAAGGTCTCTGGACTTCTGCACCATTTTAGTAACCTCAGACACTAGCTTCCCATTCCAGTCCTGCAGAGCTTAGGCTATCTTCCTTCTCTCTGCACGCTGGTGCACACAGGGCCTCCCCAAAGATCTGTCACTTGTGATATCCAGTATAGCTCTGTGGCAAAGGGCCTGCAGCTATAGTACCTAGTGTAGAGAAAGTGGCAGCTTTCAGGGAAACAAGAACACATTTTAATTTGAAAATGACAGTATGTACAGTCACACCCACTCTGTAACTGTGTGTGTGACCATGAGCCTGGCTGTGTGGTTCTACCATCTAGACAACACGTTGGGAGGAGCTCAGTGGGACCAGGAACAGGGGACACATTGTAAAACAATACCCTTGTGATAATCAAAATCCTGAATCCTAAAAAAGGCTGCCCTGAGTCCACTCAGGTTGTATGGAAAACACAGCTAACACAGATTCAGTTCAGTACTTTTTACATATGAAGAACTTTGTTAATTTTATTTTAAAGACAAAAGAATG
>PVLD010005759.1:0-59162 GCA_004027595.1 Dinomys branickii
AAGAAACCTGGGGTCCTGGGTTGGCACAGGGGGCTCCCAGCCACGTTGTGGAAATCAGAGCCCAGCATTTCCCAGAGCCCCGGCCTGGGAGCTAGGGAGGCCTCTGACAGGTCACTGAGGGCCCCATGGCTCCATTTCCCAACTGTGAATGGGGTGGGTCTCTCACCACCAACAGACCCTCCCCCAGCCTGCTCTCCCTTCCTCAGGCCCTGGAGGGGGACTACCGAGGAGTCCACGGAGCCACCGTTGCTGGCAGAGCCAGTACCAGGCCCGCAGTGGGCATGAAGCCCAGGCACACAATGGGCTGTGTGTGCACCCAGCGCTCCCCCAGAGTGGGGCTGGGCAGCCAGCATCTGGGGTCAGGCCAAGAATTCACGTCCCAGGAGAGAGCCAGGCCTCCCCAATCCCGGGCAGCAGCAGCAGCCGATGCAGGGTGGGCACACACACCAGTGGACAACAGGGGCTTCTCAGTCCAGGCCTGGCCGGGCGGATCTCTGAGGGTGTGGTAGACCATCAGCGAGCAGGGCCCACAGGGAGGCTGCAGGAGAAGACGCAGGGCAGTCTAGGTTCTCTTCTCCACGCACAGGCCTCGCTCTCCCTCCCCACAGGTGGGGTCTGGGCTCGGCACAGGTCTCCTAAGAACCAGGGCCCTGGGGTGCTCTGGGGAGGTGCTGGCTCCCACCCCAGGGATGAGTCACCAGCCGGGCCTGCTGCAGCCAGGGCAGAGGCAGGCAGGACTGTGGCAGGTGGAGGTGTCCTGTTCCTCCTGGGCAGGCCGCCTCCTGTTGAACCTCGGCCGCCTCATCTGGCCATTTTCTGTGGGCGGGGACGGCCCACTCCCAGCATTTGGGGCTTAAGGTGCAGCTCAGTGTGAAAATCCTGGGTTCAGTCCCCTACATCTCAGCCCCCAGAAATATGTGTAGGAGTACCAGCCTGCAGGAGCCAAGCAGGGGCTGCAGTCAGGGACGGGGGAGACACTAGGGCACCTGTGGGCATCCACACCTCCGCTGGTGGCTGAGTCACCTCTGCCGTGGGCGCTGTCCTTGGCTGTCACACATCCAGCACCCAGTCACACCCAGCACGCGCCCCCCCACTACCACTTGCACTCCCCGAAGGCCACACATAGGTCACAGTGTGGCCCCAGGGGGCACAGCTAGAGGGCCAGACACCATCCCCAGACATCCCCAGACTCCCCAGTCCCAGCGCAGCAGCAATTGGCCACAACACATCCCGCAGGCCCAGCAGGACTGGGCTCAGCCGACCTTGCTCTGAGGACTCAGCCATCCCCAGGAGGACACGGGGATTTCACTATGTTAGAAGCGCCGTCTCGTTCATTTCTGACACTCCTGAGCTCTGGGTCCTGCCAGTGCCACACAGTGAATGTGCTGCTCACTGGACCCCTCCTCCCGAGAACGTGGGTCCAGGACTAGCCTGGTCCCCGAGGCCACACTCATAGCGGCCAGGTCTGTGTCCAAATCCCAGTCCTAGCACAGCAGAGCCCGGCGGAGAGGGCACAGCATGCAGGATGACAGCATCCCACATGACTCTTGAAGTGGCCAGACCTCGTTTTCAGACAAAATGCAGGAGGAACCAAGGGCCAGCCCCGCCTCCAGACAATACCAAGGCTCCTGGGGCTCAGGGAGTGGACAGGGCCTCCTCCTGTCACAGCCCTGGGCCAAGCAGGTAAGGGCCTGTCTCCCAGATCTCAAGGCTTGGGGACACAAGTCAAGCTGTTCTCCCAGGACACTGAGTCATAGCCCTCAAAGTCCCATATACACATCACTCCCTATGGCCCAGACAGTACCATCGCCATACATAAGGGCATGCACACTCGGAAGATTAAGTCTTTGCCTAAATCCCCAGCCTGTGAGCGCCACAGCCCGGATTCCTGTCCACCTGTGGCTTTTGTTTTGGAGTTTTGTTGTCATTCTGTTTTGTTTTGTTTGCTGGTACTGGGGATTGAACCTAGGGTCTTTGCGCTGAGTTCCATCCCTAACCCTACTTTATTTTCAGTTTTGAGAAAGCGTTTAAGTTGCTAAATTGCCCAGGCTACCCTCAAACTTGGGATCCTCCCTCCTCGGTGTCCCACACTGCTGGGGTTATGAGCCTGCACATCTTGACCCCAGGCAGTTGCTCTGTGGAAATCACCATCACGTCTGTTCCAGAGAAAAACTGAGAAGCCTCCTGTCCAACTTACCCTGACACAGACAGGGCTGTCCTTAATGACAGTACTGCTTCTCCTAAGGCCACCACCCCCTGACCGCAGGGTACTTCCTACTCAGACACATCATGCGTTAGTATCTTGATTCTCGCAACACTACCCTCCCATCACACAGATGAGGAAACAGAGGCTCAGAGACTGATGAATTTCCCAGTATCAGCTGCCCCAGATGTTGGCAACACTTAGAAACACAGCTAAAAACAGCCTTGCTCCGGAGTCAGTGCTAAGAATACCACAGGCAGAGCCGGGGAGGGGGTTACTGCTGCCAGGGGCTTCGGCCTCCTCTCCCCTCCCCTCCCCGGAGCCTAGTGGCCAGCAGTGGGCCGGGACTCTTGCCCCAGAGGCCGCGTGGGCCGTGGCACTCCTGGCACCAGCTGGGTGCACAGCACCCCGCCTTGCAGGATGGGGACTGCGTAGCGGCAGGAGCTAGGGAGAACCACACTGCCTTGGCAGACCTGGCCAAGACACCTGCTTCTGTTTCTTGCCCAATTTTTTTTTTTTTTTGGCTGTACTAGGAATCGAACCTAGGGCCTTTGTTTTGCACAATTCTCCTAACCCCCTTTTACTTTTTATTTTGAGGCAGAGTCTTATTAATTTGCTAAGTTCCCCAGCCTGGGCACAAACTTGCACTCCTCCTGCCTCAGCCTCCCAGAGTACTGGGATGCCAGGCCTGTGCCTCCTCCCCAACTCCTACAGTAACATCTCAGCAGGAAGCAAGGTGAACCTCAGCATAGCTCCTCTGGAGTCTCACCTGGGAAGTGGGACCCCAGAGTCAGAGGTGACCCTGGAACAGACAGCACAGAGAGGCAACCACATACTGAAGGGCAGACGCTGGACTCAAGGTGAATCAGACCCTGCTGGACCCCACAGCAGGGGTCTCTCTGTTTTCTGTGTCTTCATGGCCCCCAGGAATCATAAGAAAGTCAGGTCTGTGAACTTGGGTGTGCATTGAACACTAACAGCACGTTCCCATGGGGCTGGGCCAACTTTCCCAGCCCAGCACGGATACTGACCAGGAGTTGAAGCCAGAAAATAAACACCCTCGAGGGCCTTTGGGCTGGGGGAAATCAGCCTCCAGTATCTCCCGGAGCCATCCGCAGGCTGCCCCAGGACCAGGACACTTAATACGGGAGCCGGGAGAGGGGCCCTCGGGAAGGGGGAGCAGTTGCACAAGGTGCCCCCAGAACTGAGGTGGGGGGTCCCAGGCTGGGCCCTGGGCCTGGCCCCAGCTCTGCTATGAGTAGCTGCTCAACCTAGGAGAATCCCTTCCTAGGATCCCCTCCAGGTCTCGATTTCTCCATCTGTAAGTGGGGCTTTCAGCATCAGATCTTTGATACCCTGGGGTGCACCAGGACTGCACACTGGAGATGTCCAGTGAATGTTAGCAAATCAAAGGCTCTGACAAATCCTGCCGTCAAGCCACTCATTCTGGTGTTATTACTTTTCTTCTTGGTACTGAGAATGGAACCCAGGGCCTCACACACACCAGGCAATCACCCTACTACTGAGCTACACCCCAGCCTCCACTGTACTTAAAAAAAAAAAAAAAAACAGTGTAAGCCCAGTGGAGCCACACTTGGCTGTAATCCAAACACTCTAGGAGGCTGAGGCAGGATTACAAATTTGAGCCCAGTCTAGGCAATTTAGCAAGATCCTGTCTCAAAAAAACAAAAACAAAAAATTGTATAGTTGTATATAGTTATGGGCTACAAATGTTACAATCTACAGATACAACGAAGAATACATAATTAAATCAAGATAACACACCCTTCAACCTCAAATGCTTATCATCTTGGGTATGAGAATGTTGAAAATGTACTCTTAGCAATTTTGAGATGTACAGCACACTACTATTTACTGTATTTAAAATCCCATGCAATATATCTGAAAAGCCCCACTGCTGGCTGGGCATGGAGGCACACACTTGTAATCTAGGCAGTTAAGAGGCTGAGGCAGGAGAATCACCAAAAGTTTGAGGTCATCCTGGGCTACATACTGAATTTCAAGGCCAGTCTGAACTACATAGGGAGATCCTGTCTCAGACAACCAAAGGAAAAAAAAAAACACACACAAAGAAAAGTGAAACAAAGAAAGAAAAAACAAACAAACCAGTATTCCACGTGTCTAATCAAGGCTTTGTACATTGTGACTGATCTTCCATCCCATCTATTTTAGACCTGGGCTTTTGCCAGCACGCAATGTCACACAGCTGAGGCCAGGCCCTAAGAGACCCCAAAACCAGCCCTGGCCATTGCTGTGGGCAGGATGGCAACACAGAGGACTCACTATGTATGAAGTACTTCACAGCCACTGAGTCCTCACAGAGCAAGACCAAGGGTCAGAGAGACCCAGCCACTGTCTGGGAGCCCACAGCTTATAAGCGGTGCCACCCAGAATTGAACTCTGGCAGTTAGAATCTAGAACTCATGTCCTTACGCAACTCTGCCACTCACAAGCTGGGTAACCCCGAGGGGACAGACTCAGCCTCTCTGGGCCTCCGTTGTGCCATCTGTACAATGGGGTAATAAAAAGACCTATGTGTTAGGTTTCTGTAAAGATTAAGTTTGCATATACACAAAGTTGCAGCACAGAGCTGGCACATAGTAGGTGTTCCAGTTATGTGATCTTTCCTTCCATCATGGGAGGTCACGTCTGAGCCCCTGGGCTGTGTGCTCAGCAGGCTGGAAGCCACTCACAACTTCCTGGAAACTGACCTCTCAAATCAGTCCCGGGCACGTTCCCTCCCTGCCCCCTGGCTTGGAGGAAGTCACAGTGAATGCACTTGTGACCCCAGCCCCAGCCTGCACGCAAGCATCCCACACACCGCTAAACGTTCACCTGGAGGGAGCCTTACTTAGCCAAGCTGGGCTCTGATCTGAGCACAGCTGGGGCTTCAGTCGTCTCCTCTCATAATAAACCCACTAGATGGGCACACTGTTGTCAATTCCATCTTACAGATGGGGAAACTGAGGCACCCACGGGCAAGTGACTTGCCAGGCTCACACAATAGAAAGCTGCAGGGCTGGGATTAGAGCCTTGGGGGGAGACTGTCAGCCCCTGCTGTTAATGGGCTTTGCAGTGACCTGGCCAGTGCTGGGTCCGTGAACTCACCAGGAGCTTGAAACCAGCTCGGGAGAGGAGGAAACCAAACCTTACGCTGGCAACTCCTGAGTCCTGCCCCCGCGCCCACCCCCGCCCACACTTTTCTCGTGGAGCCCTGTGCGCCTTGTCCCGAGTCCTGCGCCCCTTCTCCGAGCCCCTACTCCCTACGCCCCCTTGCTCACACCTGCGCATGCGCACACATTGCACCGATCCCCTGCGGGCAGCCTAGGAAGAAGGCCCTGGGTGCTCAGCTTGGGCAGAACCACGCCCCCACCGCTGCGTTTCCTCATCTTCCCCAGCCCTGTTTCTCACCCAGCCCCCTGCACCTCCGTGTAGAGGAAGTTTCACAATCCCTCGGGGGCTGCAAATGTGGCCTGAGGATTCGCACCCACCCACAGCCCGCCTGAGGCAGAGCTGCGCATCTCACCCGGGGCTCCAGGCCACCAACCAACCAGCAGGGTCTTCTCCCAGCTGCCCAGGGCTCGAGACACCAGGAAGGGGACACAGAAATGGATGTCGCCAGAGCAGAGTCCCCTACCCCAGTGTGGCCTAGCCCTCACTCGTGCCTCCTCCAGCTCCACAGTGAACCCCACCATTGCCACCTTCCTGATACCTGCCCTTGGCATCAGGTTGCAGGCACCTGCTCCATCTCACTGTAGCCCCCTAAATGGGCTGCCACGTCAGCTAGGGGCTCTGAGCAGACCCCAGGCCACTGTGTGCTGTCTACCTGTGCCCTCCACGTGGGTCCCCTGCCACCATGACGCTTCTTGTCCGGCCTGGGCCGGGAGGGGACACGCAAGACTGGGCTTATGTGTCTTTCCAGGAGCGTCTCTAAGCTGCTGGATACCCACCCTGCTCCAGAAAGGCAGTCAGCACTAAGGGGCCCTCACTGGGTTTACCGGGCCTCTCCAGGGAACCTGTTTCAGGAAGGAAGGGTGTGTGCAGAGGTGATGGCTCCTGGAGAAATGTAGAGGCTGCTGGTGGCACGGGGGCGGGGGCGGAACGACCCAGCCCCGGACCATGAGGACAGAGAGGCCTAGACTCTGGCCCTGCATGTGCCATCCTGGGACAGAGACTCTGAGGGGCACAAAGGGTGTGCGGAGCCCCCATGGTGACCTCCAGCTCCCAGCCCGCTGCCTGGACCTGCAGTGAGGCCTCGGATAAGGCACTGATAAGCACCTCTTATCACCCCACAGCCTCGGACTCACATCCAGCTAAGGACAAAGTCAGACGTGGCTCTGCCCGGGCCCCAGGGCTCCCAGAGAGCCTCTCATTTCTGCAGCCCTCATCAAAAGGCAGGGGCCCTCAGGGAGCACAGGACCAAGGCCTCCAGCTCAGGGGACAGGGAAGCCTGTCAGGGTGAAGTCCGCCTCCTCAGACAGCACCCCAGGGTCCTCTGCAAACAGCTGCTCCCAGTCTCTGCCCCACCCCGCCACAGTGCCCTGAGCAGGGAGGTAGCAGTGCCAGGGCCACCCCTACGGTTCAGACAAGGAAACCCGGCTCCCGCAGCCAGCTTGCGGCAAATCTCACCTTCCTGCCGCTTTCTCTACATCAGTTTCTCAATCTCCGCACCACAGATCACCCTTTGTGGGGGGGCGGATGTCCTGTGCATTAGGGTGCTTAGAGGTACCCCCAGCCAGGTCTCAGACCCTGTCAGATGTCCCTTGGGGGTAGTAAATTGCCCCGAGCTGAGAACTACTTCACTAGAAGCAGCTTAAAGCTAGGGGCCTGCCTGATGTTAAACTGACAGGCATACCGGTTCCAGATGTGCCAGGCAAGAGGTCTGAAGGCTGGCAGATGCTCTGTGGGCTCCATGCCCTCTGGGAAGAGGCTATACCCCTGTCTGGCGCTGCCACTTGAGGTTTCCTCCCAGTGTCACCCTGTTGCTATCAGATGACATGCGAGACCTTCTCTTGCATTTAACATGACACTGTTCTTTCAACTATTTTAATCATAGACTCTTATCAGTAAAAAACTTTCAGCACTCCCAATATGTGCCTCTTTCTTCAGAAACTGCATAAGTAGCCTCGAGTGGTGGTGCACACCTGTAATCCCAGCATTCAGGAGGCTGAAGCAGGAGGATCGTTATGCGTTTGAGACCAGCCTGGGCTATAAAGTGAGCTCAAGTCGAGCCTGAACTGCATAGCTAGACCCTGTCTCAATAAGAGAGAAAGAAAGAAAAGAAACTGCATAAGCAATCATCACTTGATATTCCCAGAGGAAGGGTTCCAGGACTCCCTGCAGATCCTGAAATTTGTGTGTGCTCCACTTCCTCACATAAAATGGTGTGGTATTTGTGTATTATCCGTATGCTTTCTCCTATACACTTTACATTATCTGCCATACCTGGTGCAATTGACTGTAATCAGTCAGGATAGAAAGTTGTTACACTGTATGACTATTACACTGTGCCAGTCAGGACACAAGATTGTTACACTGTATTATTCAGGACACAAAAAGTCTCTATGTGTTCTGTAAAATGTAACTTTGTTTCCAAATGTTTTCAGTCTGAGGTTGGTTGAATTCAGTCACAGAGACCATGGGCAGAGAGGGCCAATTGTGTAGAATACTACACAAATGTTTTATACCTATTAGTGAATACGTACAAAAATAGACCTGTTAAAAAGATATGAATGGAAATGGAAATTATATGCATGGTGAGATACTGCTTCAAACCAGCACGGCAGAAATTAAACAGACTAACAACACCCAGCGCTGACAAGGATCTAGGGCAAACATCACCAGGGAGGAGCAAATTGGTACAACCATTTAAAATATTTCCTGACGCAGAGCTATGCGTGGCATGCTTTGTGCTTGAGCAATTCCACTCCTAATTATATACACTCAGGAAGGCATCCAGGGCCCAGTGCACTAGGAAACACATATGCTTTCACACACACACGCACACACACACACACACACACACACACACAATCTTATAGCTTCACTAGTGAGTAGGGAAGGCATGATCCTGGCATGAACACATCCTGTGTCTTTCTTCTGTATTAAATTCAAAATCAGGTCCAGCACAGCTGAGACACAGACACAGCTGGCTGGATGATAAGGAGCACCAAGGAGTTGATTATCTTAAAGGTAAGGATAGTGGTTACCTCTGTTCGGACGATAAAGAGATGTCCTAAGCTGATTATCACAGGAGTCAGGATATGGTTATTGCTGGGGAGGACACACACATTGATGTTAGGGTTCAAAATACATTCTGCTTCTTCATCTGGGAGGTGGTTATCTGGGGGTTCACTTTTATGCACATATATTTAGGCTCTTTTCAGCAACTATGCTAGATTTCACCAAAAAAAAAAAAGAGAGAGAAAATATAAATACACAGAAGCTCTAATATTTTCTTCCCACACCTGGCTTTGAAAAACACTATAATTAGGCCCAAAAGGCTGGATGATAACCTATAATTAGTCACAGGTCTGGAGTATGTGGGGATGCTCCAGGCTGTGCAGAGGCCTCCTCCCCCGCTGCTGGCCTGTTCCTGGGCCCCCACCAGTGGGGTTTGGAAGTTGACTCCACGAAGGCACCTCAGTCACCCCTTGAGCCCACCAAAAGAAGGAGGGAGACGGAAAAAGAAAAAAGAGGATGGCAAGAAGACAGGCAGCAGGACAGAGACACACACACATGCACTGTGGGCTGGGGATCCGGGGGCCACACAGACTGAGGTCTCCTCGAGCAGGACCCAGGGCCCTGCCCGCAGGCCGCACGGCATTCCAAGCCCAGGCCCAGGCACTGGGTTTCTGTTCCCGCCTGCTATCCGCTCTGGCTCCACTGCCCAGCCTCTCTGTCCTCCACAGAGATTCCCTGGCTGGGCTGAGCCCTGCTGTCACTCCCACCCGCCCCGCTTGGCCAGCGCAGCACTGGGCACCCTCGAGGCCAGCAGGACATGCCTGCGGCTGGAATGCTGCCGAAGGCCATGGGGCTCTGTACTGCTGGGTCCCTGGGCCTGGATACCATACTCCTGCCCCTGCTCTGGACAACACAGGGACAGCACCGGCTGGTGGCCCAAACTCCCAGCTCCGCCACTCCAAGTTGCCCCAGCAGAGCCAGCCCATGCCGCCCTGGGCCTGGCAGCCAGCTGAACACACCTGGCTAGAGCTGGGAGGGGATGAGAGACGCGGGGGGTGGACAGTATAGAGTGTCACCTCCTGGGCACTGCACAGCCTTCAGGGACTCCAAGGAATGAGCAGGTGCTGTCCCCAAACCAATTATAAACAAGACCGAGGACAGGCTGTGGCTTCCCTTAGCAAGCAGGCGCAGACACGCCAGGCCCCACCCCACAGATCAGTGGCAGAACGGGGGTGGGGTGCTGGCTACCTTGTTGGGGAGGAAGAGACTGAGCCCATGTCTCCGTCACCACCACCACCAGAGGCCAGCCCTGCATCTTGAGGCGGGCAGAGGCTGGGAGAGGACAGCAGGAGGCAGAGGCCCGGGACTTTGTTGAGCTGTGCATGAAGTCCTGGGCATTAGATGGTGATGCCCCTCAGAGTGAGGGCAAAGCAGTTCTTTATGCTCTCAGTTCTGAGCACATTATGGGGTTATCTTCGCTCATTCATTGCACAAAGATTTATGGCACATGAGCTGTATCTGAGGCTCTTTGAGGACCAAAAACGCCATCCCATCTGGACGGCACAGACACTGGAGCATTCACTCATCCCCCGGCTAGACCCCAAGGCTGAAGGACCTCTCCCCTCTCTTCCTCACCCTCTACCATGCTTCTCCCAAACTCCTGGTTTCCCAGCCAGCTGGTGCCCTCAGGGCCCAGGTGGATGATGAAGACAGGGCCCTCTCCTATGGGGACCCGCTACCTACCCTCCCAGCACCTCGCTGGACCGGAGAGGACAGGAGAGGACAGCTTCTCTTCATGGGTAATAAGAATCAGGATTCACTTTCGCCTTTCAGCTAGGAGGAGGCTAAGGTGCAACTTTCTTCAGTTGTCCCGAATCCAGGTTCATCCGACACCAGCCGCCTCCAGCATGCTGCCCAAGTTCAACCCCAACGAGATCAAAGTCATGTACCTGAGGTGCACCGGTGGTGAAGTTGGCGCCACATCTGCCCTGGCCCCCAAGATCGGCCCCTTGGGCCTGTCTCCAAAAAAAGTGGGTGATGGCATCGTCGAGGCAACTGGTGACTGGAAGGGTCTGAGGATTACCGTGAAACTGACCATTCAGAACAGATAGGCTCAGACTGAGGTGGTGCCTTCTGCCTCTGCCCTGATCATCAAAGCCCTCAAGGAGCCACCAAGAGACGGAAAGAAGCAGAAAAACATTAAACACAGTGGAAATATTACTTTTGATGAGATTGTCAACATTGCCCGATAGACGCGGCACCGGTTTTTAGCCAGAGAACTTTCCAGAACCATTAAAGAAATCCTGGGAACCGCCCAGTCTGTGGGCTGCAACGTGGACAGCCAGCACCCTCATGACATCATCGATGACATCAACACCGGGCATTGTGGAGTGCCCTGCCAGCTAAGAAACGTAAAATACTTCAACAAAAAGATTATCTGACAAAAAAAAAAAAAAAAAAGAATCAGGATTCAGCTGGGTGTGGTGGCACACACCTGTCATCCCAGCACTCAGGAGGCTGAGGCAGGAGAGTCATTGTGAGTTCGAGGCCAGCCTGGGCTACAAAGTGAGCTCAAGACCAGCCTGAACTGCACAGCAAGACCCTGTCTCAAGAAGACAAAAACAAAATGAAAAAGAAGAATCAGGATTCACACAGTGATCCAGCACTGGGCCTGGACAAGGCAGGAGGAAACCATGAAGGTCCTTTAATAGCTTCACCTGACCCAAGTCAGGAGCCACTGTGATGCCTGCTTCCTTATTCCAGCACCACTCTGTGGGTCCTTCCCGAGGCTTCCTCTGCCCTCCTCCTTCTATCTGAATCAAGCAGCCCTTCTTTCCTTTCTTCTTTTATTTTGCAGTACTGGGAAATGAACCCCGAACCTCTGCACCAAGTGGCATCCCAGCTCCCTTCATTTTTAAATTTTAAAATAAGGTCTTGCTAACTTGCACAGGCTGGGCTCACACTTTTGATTCTTCTGCCTCAGCCTCCCAGGCTGCTGGGCTTACAGACATACTCCAATGTACTCAGCTAAGCAGCACCTGTTCCTTAAACACTCTCTCAAAGAGAGGGCCCAAGAACCATCCAGTTCCACAGCAGTCAGTTTAACAGAAGACTCTGGTTAGGATTCAGTTTGAGCATCCCAAGGGTTCCTATTCTGACTTTTTTGGTTTGTGTGTTTTTGTCTTTTTGAGGCAAGGTTTTGCTATGCAGTTCAGGCTGGTCTTGAACTCACTTTGTAGTCCAGGCTGATCTTGAACTCAAAACAATCCTCCTGACTCGGCCTTCTGAGTGCTGGGATTACAGGGGTGCACCACCACACCCGGCCCTGGGCTGGCTTTTAATCACCACTGTGAGATATTATGAAGGTAGAAACTTTACCTCACCATGGTGTTCAGAGGTGATTGACACAGATTAAGGTCCCCAGGGTAGGACCCTATGATTGAATCCTAGTGGCTTATAAGAAAAAAGTGAGACAGGAGTGGTGGCACATACCACAGAATAATCCCGGTACTCTAGAGGCTGAGGCAGAACGATCACTGTAAGTTTGAGACCAGCATGGGTTACACAGTGAGCTCAAAGCCAGCCTGAACTACAAAGTGAGACTCTGTCGAAAGAAAGAAAGAAAGAAAGAGAGAGGAAAGAAAAGGGGAGGAGGTGAAGGCGACAGTGAGAGACCAGAGAGACACACACACTCCTGTCTCTGGCCATGTGAAGCCCTGTACCATCTCAGGTCTCTGCCAGCAAGATGTCTGTCGCCAGATGTGGCCTGTGGTCTTTTAACAAGAACTGGGAGCTAAAACAAACTCTATTGCTTTATAAACTTATCCCACCTCTGGTATTTTATTACAGCAACACAAAACAGACTAACTCACAGAGCTGTACACAGAAGTTGGATGAGGGGACACTAACGGCCTCAGAAGAGGTCCTTGCCCCTGAATGCAAAAGGCCTAATAGGAACACAGCAATCTAAGGCACCACCACAGCCAGGGTGCCTGGATAGCTGCGAGTGGCTGTCCCGGTGTGGTCTGTGTTCTGGGACCAGCAAACGCAGGTTCTAGCCTTGTGGACCAGCAGGACAGCTGAGTGGGGCCTGCTCTGCAGGCCAGGCAGCTCCTCCCTCCTGAGAACTATGTTCTGAAGAACGGGTGTAGGGTCGCCCAGGTGTGCTTTTCGACATCAATGCCAGGGATTGGGGTAAAAATGCATTTTGTAAGATTCCCAAGTGAAGGTACAATCCAGCAGGGAGAAAGACAGCGCCCTGGGTCCCTGGAAAGCAGGGCCTCGATGGGGAAACTGGGTGAGACAGGGAACAGGGCCAGCCACCCTGAGGCATCTGCGGGATGGCTGGGACTCTGGGGTTGCCGCACATCACACCCCATGTTGGGACCTCAGCCCCCTGCAGAAGAGCTGACCGAGTGGCCCCCAAAGAGCAGGTCAGGGCAGATGGCTGGACATGCTTTCTCCCCCTTGTGCCCAGTGCCAGAGCAGAAAGCTGGCGTCATGACTCTGTGTGCTGCTCCTGCCATTCTCCGCTGCCCTGTGATCTCACCCACAGCCCTGGCCACCCCACAGCAAAGCATTTCCTGTGGGTGAGATAAGTCTCAGATCCCCCCCTACCGCAGAGATTATATCTGTCCTCGGTGACATCACAACTAAGGAGATGGTATCTCTGGTGCAGTGGGGAGGAGGAGCAGGGACAGCCACAGCTGCAGGGGGCGCAAGCGGCCAGGCTTGATGCTCCCCAAGCAAAGCCAGGGTCAAGGGGGGGGCACTGGAGATGCCCCAGCATCACCAAGTGCTCCGTGCTACCTCATGACACAAAGAGACCCAGCCAGGGTCCTGAGACAGGGGAGGGAGGTGGGGTACAGTCGGAGGGACTGTGGCCACTGAGCCAGCCATGCCGAGTGGAAGGTGCTACTCTCTAGGGCCTCAGACTCCAGGAGGGGCCGGCTCAGGCCCACAGATCTTTACTCCTTTCCCGCTCTGACAACGGGAAACAGGGACATGAATGAGCTGCAGGGCGGGTGCCAGGTTATTCTCAGAGCTGCGTCCGCTTCCGTGCAGGGACACACTTGGCTCTGGCTGCAGCTCTATGAGGTCGGGGCCATGAGGGTCTACACTTTGCAGGTGTGGAAACCGAGGCACAGGGGCTAAGCAGCTTACACAGGGTCACACAGTGCTGAGCGGCAGATCTGAGATCCCCAGCAACCTGACCCCAAGCCCACAGTGTCAACAATGCACCTTGACTGGGTTACACTTGGCCTGGGGCTCAGTACATGTGGCTGAGGTTCTGTCCCAATAAAAACTGCCCAGTGGCTTCGTTGGGGCCAGCATTTAACTAAAGGCACACTCCATTGATTCCAGCAGCCCCCCAAGAGACTCCCACTATCTTTCCCACCCTAAAGCCTGGAGCTTGTCCTGGTGCCCTGGGGAAGGGTCAGTAGAAGGTTTGTATTGGCAGGGGCCCCACAGATGATCAGGGTTCACAGACTTGGAAATTGAGGCCAAGCTGAGGGGACTTGCCCAGCCACACAGCTGCTCAAGGCAGCGTGCAGCCCTTATGACTTTTCTGGTCCCTTTTTTTACCCAAAGATGCCACATCTGACTAAGCAAGTGTCTAATGACACCGTCACCATGGGTTACCAGACAGCGAGGACCATGGCACCAAGCCAGGCACCCCAAGTTGTCAGTAAGGGATGTTTCTGCCCTCCTGGGTTGTCTGAGATCTCCAAAGAGCCCCGAAAGCTCTGTCTGATCCCAGCCCCTCCCTTGGCCAGGCAGGACAAGGTCTCACCAGGCCCTTGGGTCCCCTGTGTCAGCAGCTTCAAAGACAGGCCAGAAGCCAGGCATGGTCCTGGACTGAGAGAAAAAGGACCCCATACCCCCACCTCTTACAGTGGTCCTTGCTAGGGACTAAGGACATGGGCTTTGGAGTCTGCTGGGCCTGGGTTAGAATCCCAATCCTGACACTTCCAGGCCATGTGGATCAGTATAATAAAAACAGTAATTCCTACCTCGATTAAAGACTTAACACACAATTGTGGCTGACAGCTATTGCTTGTAACTCCATTTTATTATTGCATGTTCTGGGGCAGCATACAGATACGAATGTTCTGTTAATACATCGTGTCACTGTTTGAGTCGATACACACATCTACACAGAGAGATCCACCTACCAGTCATCTCCTAATCACACAGCCAAACTTGCACCAACAACACAGACCCTGAAAAGCACCACCATGCTCACCATGTAGCTGGCACGGCCTGCCCTTAATCCTCTGTGGCCCGGGAGGCCAACATGCTCTACTCCCTCCTCCGGGACAGGACACACAGGCCACGAGCAGGGCCCACTGCCTCCCGGCTCCCCCACACTTCTGCAGCTCCAGGAACTTGAACTCCTTACCTGCCCTTGACAGGGGAGGCCACCCCAGCATCCACGGTCACCTCCTGGGCAGCCCCCACCAGGCCCCAAGTGCCAACTGCCCTCCATCCCAGGACAAAGGCCCAACCTGGCTTCCAGGCCAGCTGCATTGGGGAAACCCCTGCTGCCTACAGAAACCGGTTGACTTTGCAAAGAGACAAGCCAGGGGTGGCTGGGCCACTCCCTTTGGGGGCAGGTGCTAAGTAACTCTATAAACTCTGGCTAATAATGCAATTAAGGTCATAAACTGAGTCCCGGGAGAGACCAGGGCCAGGAGTGAGACCCCTGTCCAAAGCTTCCTGGAATCAGGCTGAGGGAGGAGTGGGCTACTGCCTGCCCTGGCACCTGGAATGACATCCTGGCCCATCAGCCCTCCAAAGCCCTTCTGGCTCTGCTAGGACTCAGGGCCTGCCTAAGCTATCCTCAGCTCCAGCCCCTGCCCCTTCCATGGGACCCGGAACCACGACTTGGGTCTGCATCTGGCTCCAACTCACAGGTCTGGTTAGGGACAAAACAGCCTGCAGTTGTCAGGCTGTGCTCACTAAGCAACACGGTCTCCCCTCGGGGAAGCAGCTTTGCACTCTCACCCCAAAAGTCCAGCGCCAGACCCCTTCTGAGTCCCAGCCCTCCTGCCTCAGCAGCCAGTAGGAGGCAGAAATGCGCCCAGGGAGTTGCTAGCTTCCTCAGTAATTGGGAGACTGAGGCAGGGGACTACCAGGTAGTGCCCCCAAGGCAGCCCACCCTCCCCTTTCACGCCTTCCCTGGCCAGTAATCAATGCTGGCTGTCACTCCGCAGACGGAGCTCCCCCAGGGCACGGCCCGGGGTGCATGCGTCCCGCCCTGACCCTGAAGTCTGTCTGGAGGGACTGGGCCAAAAGCAGGAGGGCCTGCGCCCCACTGCCCTGGAGAAAACCAGGGCCCGGCCCTCCTCACCCCAGAGGCCAGGAGTGTGGGGTTTGGGTAGGTGAGTAGGTGAGATCTGGCTGGGCGGGTGCAGGGGTCCGGGGCCACGACTCAGAGGCCTCGGCCCGGGCTGGATCGCGCAGCCCCTCTGGAGCGGGAGCCGGCGGTCATGAGCCGACACTTCCCAAGGAGCGAGCGCCACGCCAAAGCGCAGCGCTCAAGTTGAGTCCAGAAACTGTCGGCGCGGAACCAAGCCCGGCACAGACCGGCGCGAGGACGGCGGGGCCGGGCCAGGCCAGGGCGGGCGGGGCCGGGCCAGGCCAGGGCGGGCGCAGACGGCCGCGCCCGGGCCCCCCTTCCTTCGGGGCGCGCAGGGCGGCTGCGGCGCGAACCTGCTCACGCAGCCCGGGGCGCCTCGGGGCAGCCGTGCGTGAACCCGAGCCCGGGCGGGAATGGGGGAGGCGGGGACCGAAGCGGCCTCGGCCCGATACTGGGGAGGAACTGCGGCGCGGGCGAGGGTTCCGAGGTCGACGTGGGGGGCGCGGTAGGGGCGGCGCGGCTCAGGCCCTAGAGAGGGCGCGCTTCCCTGGACTAGGGGCCGAGATCGGGGTGGGGGGGATGGGAGATGAGGGGGATGGGGGCTGGGAGCCCCGACGGAAGCCAGCAGAGGGGCGCGCGGAGGGTGCGCTCGGGTCCTGAGATCGCGGGATCCTGGAGGCCGAGAAAAGTCTGTGCGGGGACCGTGGGGGCAGGGTGGGGGCTCCTCTCGGAGTTGGGGTAGGGAAGGGGGTCCCCAGCCCGCCTTGGGGCGTGGCCTCCCGGCCCCGAGCCCCGCGGCCCGCGCGCTCCCTGTCCCCTCCCACGCGCCGCCCTCGAGGGTTACATAAGGGCGCGCGGCCGCCCCCGGCCCGGCCCGCAGGGGGAGGACGGGAGGAGGAGAGGGGCAGGGAGGAGGCGAGGGAAGAGGGGCGCGGACCGGCGGATGCGGGGTGGCGGCGCGCGCTCCGCGCCCCTCTCCACTCGCACCCCCCCACCTGTCTCCGGGACCGCGTGTGGTGGCCGGGCCCGGCGTTCGGGGTCCTGGGCCCGGCGCGCGCCCTGGGCCGGCCCGCTCACCTCGCTCTGAAGGTCAATCCGTCCGCCGCCTGCGCCCCGCGGTTCCGGCAACTTCTCCCAAGTTCGGGTGCTCGACCCGCAAACCGCGCGCCGCCCGCTCCCGGGCTCCTGGGGCCACGCGCCACCGGAGAGGCCCCACCCCGCCCGCACACCCTTCCCGCTGCTGTCGGCGCCGCGGCTCCCTGTGTCCCGCCCGCCGCCGCCTCTGCTGTCACCGAGCCCCGCGCCCGGCGCCCGGCCTCCGGCTGTCACTGTGCGCCTACTTCCCGCCGCGCCCGGCAGAGGGCAGCACCCGCCCAGCGGCCCGCCCCGCCCCCTGCCGCGGTGCGAGTAGGGAAGTGTAGTCCTCTCCGCCCTGCGCTAGGCACGCCGGGGTTTGTAGTCCCACGCCATGGGCCATGGGCTACAGAGACCCAACCTTTCACTAAGAAGTTCTGTTCCCGCTTCCGCTCTTTTACAAGTTTTGTCTCTTCTCATTCAGTAATGTCATGAACCACAACTCTATGTTACCTCCTGTGGCTGTCTGATCCCCAACGAGGGACTTGCCTGTTACCTCCTGTGGCTGACTGATCCCCAAGGAGGGACTTGCCTGCCTCAGCATACATTGTTTTTCCAGCAATGAATGAGGAATGAGGTGGGGGTCCCAAGGTGTACTGTTGCCATAGAAACCGGTATGCGGTAATCCCTAGTTTCTCCCCTGGTTTGAAGAAAGGTTCGGGACCCAGGTCTTGCCCTTTACCCCTGTCCCTGCCTGTGAGGTCATAAGAGGTCAGACTGAAATATGAGTACGGTAGAGCCTGCCACACACACACAGGCCCTGCTGTGGGGTTTTCTGTGTCACTCACTCTCTCTCTCTCCCTCTCTCTCTCTCTCTCACACACACACACACACAGACAGACACACACATGCACGCGCACACGCAGAGTGTCCCAGTGCCCCACCACAATGTTGCTAGTAGGAATATTTCTGATCTTTCTTGTCATCTCTCCCTGTTGGAAGTCAAGGGTGCAAAGCCACCATCTGTGCTTTCTCTCCCCTTGGCCTTCCCTCTCCCCGTCCTTCTCCTCTCCCTTTTCCTCTCTCTCTCCACAGCATGTTGCCCCAGGTTTCTCAGGCTTTGCCAAGACGCTCCTAAGGAGAACCCAAGCAGGGCTCTTGCTGAGTTGGTTACAGCAAGAGATTTCCACATGAATGCAAATCTCTCTCTCTCTCTCTGTCTCCTGGCTCCATAGTTGAGGGCCAGATTGCCTCCAAACACAAGCCCTTGGACCTAGGTGTTGTCTGGGTCAAAATGTAATCAGCCTGCCTCAGCCCTGGCCTTCTGAAACCCTCCCGTGAGTCGTTTCTGGCAGTATCTTTCTTCCTCAAGGACACTATGACTGTGCCAAACACACAAGCATTCTTCACAAAATTCCAGCCAAAACTCATCAATACTGAGGAAACGGAATCCTGTGTCTGGGGTGGACACGTGGTCCTGACAGAGTCTGGTAGAGTGGGTAGGTGGGGCATTTCAGTTAGGTGGGGTCACTTTCCCACCACAAGCCCCCCCCCCATGCCATTACCCTGGGAGGATACTCCAAGCCCTGAGCGGTACAGGGCCTCCCCCACACATTGTGCCCATTTCTCCTAGAGTCCGTGACCTGCCAGGGAACTTCCCAGCTACACAGGCGAGACAGCAAGATTTGCCCTGAGGCTCACGGTCCCTGTCCCCAGGATCAGGATGCCTTCCAGCCCATAGTTCCCTTCCAAAAACGACATGCCGGTCAACTTGGAGAACTATTTATTATTAGAGAAAGTCCAGGGTCCAGAAAAGGGGAGCTGAACCCAGGAAAGGGAGCACAGAGAAGCTGCACGAGCTGGGGCCCCGGGAGGAAGGTGTCCAGGGTCCAGGCAGCTCGTCTAAACAGCAGGGGCAAAGCCCACTCTGTTGTTGCCCATGTCATAGACAGAGTAGTAGGACCTCAGGAAGACGTCCCCAAGGATCCAGAGGGGCTGGTCATTTTCAGAGGCCACGTAGGTGGTCTCGAGCCCCACCATGCAGTCCTGGTCTTCCTGTTCAACAGAAAGGCCGCTCTTGGTCACTGGCTGCCACATGCACTGGGCAGTGCGCGGCCCTGAGCCCTGGGTCGGGGAACAAGTTCTGAGATGGGAAACCTGTGGGCCAGCTGACAGCCAGAGCTGCTCCCGACACAGGAACCTTCTCCTCCCACGGGTCCTCTCCTGCTCCTGATTGGAGCAGCTCAGCCTGGTGGTCAAGCTTGGAGCCAGACCAACTTGGGTGCGAACTTTAGCTTTGCCCAGATGAGCTGGGTTGGCTGGCCTCAGTTACCTAATTAACCTCTCTGAACCCTCAGGATTGCATCTTCACCCTCCTCCTGCCCCAGGCTGGTGCCTCAGCCTGCGGAGACCAGGACTCACACTGAGGATGTAGGCCGAGGGTGGCAGAGGGAACTGCACTCCACTGATGACGAAGGTCAGGGTGGGAAGGTTCTGGACGTTGTTACAGTTCACGAAATACTGCAGAGAGGAACCAGCCCAGGTCACTTCACAGACCTCCAGGGAGCCCCCACCAAGCCCGCCTCAGCACCCCAGCCCCAGCCCAGCCCCAAACCGCTTGTGGACTGAGGGTGCTGCTCCCAGGACAATCCTACATAGATAACCTGAATCACACACGCAGGGTTCTGTAGAGGGGGGTAAAATTAGGGGAGATCTGAGCATCTGTCCCACCCCAAAATGTTCCTGAATTTCTCCTCTGAGAGGCTGAATCATTGCCTTTTCTCTGCAAATGTCCTTTAAAAATACAGATGTGAGCTGGGGATATAGCTCAATGGCACAGCGCCTGCCTTGTAAGCTTGAGGTCATGAGTTGGATTCCCAGTACCACCAAAAAAAAATTAAGAGAAAAAAGTATAGATGTGAAGGCAGTATGGTAGTGCACACCTGTAATCCCAGCACTTGGGAGGCTGAGGCAGGAGGATGGCCATTTGAGGCTAGCCTAGGATACATAGTGAGTTGAAGGCCAGGCTGGACTACATAGCAAGACCCCGTTTCAAAAACAAACAAAACAAAACAAAAATACTGTACAGATCTGAGCTGGGCATGGTGGCGCACACCTGTAATCCTGGCACTCAGGAGGCTGAAGCAGAATAGTCAGCTTGAGGTACATAGTCAGTTCAAAGGTAGCCTGAACTACGTAGTAAAACTCTACCTTTCAAAAAAAATTCGGGAGCCAGGGATATAGCTCAGCAGCACAGTGCCTGCCTGGCAAATGCAAGGTCCTGAGTTCAATTCCTGGTACAAAAGAAAAATTAAAAAAAAAAAATACAGATCTGGCCAGGTGTGGTGGTGCTTGCCTGTCATCTCAGTACTCTGGAGGCTGAGCCAGGAGGAGTGCTGAGAGTTCAAGGCCAGACTGGGCCGCACAGTGAAACCCTGTCTCAAAAAGACAAAAAAAAAAAAAAAGTACAGACAGATCTGTAAAGAAAGTAGTCCACAAGTCCCCTAAAGTGGGTGGGATGCACTGAGGGAGCGGGTGGGGGGGATCCTTTGTGGGGCTCAGGGCACAGGTGTGAGCCTGTGGAGGTGAAGGGGGACGTGTTAGCAACGTCCCTTGTCGCTCACCTCCTGGGCCCCACATTTCCGCTACTTTGCCCTCACCCCGAAGCCCAGCCAGCATTCATGCAGCACAGAGGACATTCTTGCCTGCCAAGTGCCTCTTGTTCCCCAATGCCAGAATATGCCTCCTCAACAGGGACCTGGGTGTCCCTGGTTCCCCCAGCTCCAGAGCCACAGGCACCCAGGACCACCAGCACAAAGAATGAGGCTGCTCCGCGTCCCCAGGAGAAACCCCAGATGCCTCTTAGCTGCCTCCCTCGGGAACAGGCCGCACCCCAGACGCACCTCTCCAAACTCGTTCTCCTGAGCCCCTATGGTCTGCATCAGGGTGCTCCAGTATTTTGGGGGCACAGTGAGCAGCGCAGTGCCTGTGTCCACAATGCCCTGGCAGCCTTGGGAGCACCAGCCAGAGTCCTGGCCGCCAAGGAGGAAGCTGGATGGAGAGCAGACAGCAGCCTCAGGCCCACCTGTCAGGGTGGTGGGGTGTGTGTCCCACCACCAAGGAGCTCCAGCTCCAGCCCCAGAGCCAGGCCCAGCTGGGGCAGCCAGGATCCTGCCTCACACCGGCCTGGAGGCTACCTAGAGTTAGCTCTCAAAAGCTTCCTGAGCTAGGTATGGGGGTACTCATGGTCATCCCAGCACTTAGGAGGCTGAGGCAGGAGGATCACCTCAAGTTAGAGGCCAGCCTGGGCTACATGGTAAGTTCAAGACCTACCATGGTCTTTTACTACATAGTGAAACCCTGTCTCCCAAGACAAGATAAAACAAAACACAAAAACTCAGAAAACAAAAGCTTCGAGGAAGGCTCTAGCAACACTGAAAGCCGGGGCTTCAGATTCATTATAAGACCTTTGAACAAATTAGTCCCCTCACTCGTAGCTTCTTACTTGGGCCAGGTGCCATCGGCACCACGTCACCCCTGCCCACCCCTGTCCTCCAGGCCAAGCTGGGCTCTGAGGCACCCCGAGGTTGGCTGGAGCACTGGGAGGCCAGGCCTTTGTGTCCTCTGTGCCCCCTGCCCCCAGCAGTGCCAATGCCCACTCCGAGGAGGACCACGTTCAGGCCACCGCAGACTCACTTTTCAATGCCAATCTGCCAGTAGAGTGCCTGGGTGACTGGCGTCCAGGAGATCTGTCCTGAGTACAGGCTCTCATCCATGCCCCCCAGGATGAGCGCACCCCCGTCCGAGGATCCCTGCTGGCTGTGGGGACAGGGAGAGTGGTTAGGAGGAGGTGAGGACAGTCACACGATGGCAATCAGGGCTCCTTCCCGGCTTCAGAGGGGGCTCCCCGAGGGTGGACTCAGACTGGGACTGCCTCTCCAGGCCTCTCAGATCCTGCAGTGCTGCGGGCTCCTAAATGTCACAGCCTCTGGGGAGGAGGGGACACTGCTGACCCTCGGGTCCCACCCCACCTCCTCCGCCTGTCATTCATGCTGCTGGTGAGCTTGTCACCGGAGCCCCGGCCCAGCCTGTCACTGCTGTGCGGGAACTGGGGAGGAGAGGACGGAGCCCTGCGGGAGGGGAGGGAAAGCCTTTGCCTCCCAGTGCCCAGGGCAGCGCTTCTCCAGGTGAGGAGCAGAGGCAGGAAGCGAGGCGGGGCCGTAGCCCGGGTGGCCAGCGGCCGGCAGCAAGTGGCTACTTCTGCAGAGGAAGAAAGAAAGCGAGTCCCGTGGCACTGTGCAGCCAGGCCTGACTGTGCGGCGGGACTCAGTCCCCGGCTTGCCTCTGGAGACTCCAGGACGGCTGGGAGGACAGATCAAAGGAGATGACGCCGCAGATTACCACACAGAGAGGCAGGTGCGGGAGCCGGCCCAAGGAGCGCTGGGAGGCAGAGCAGGCTCAAAGTTCAGAGGAAGTGTGAGACTCTCCCGCGGTTGAGTGGCCAGAGACGCCGTGGGGGTGAGGTGTGGCCACTTGAGAAGCCCAGGCTGGGGCGCCTCAGTGGTCCAGAGTGACTGGGTGTGGGGCTGGGGCTGGGGCCACAGGCGGCCACTCACCTGCCCAGGTAGACGCTGAAGAGGGAGTGGGAGAGGGCACCTTCCCGCAGCAGACCCTGTAGAGCGGTGGTGGCGCCCCCTACAGACAGGCCGGGGTACCCCAGGCCCATGATGCCGTCGAACTGCGCGTAGATAAAGCTGCCGCTTGGCTCTTGCTCACTGAGGCCAAACTCCTGCTTGGGGACCTGGGTATCTTGGATCTGGGGGGTGGGGACACACGACAGAGAAGGTAACAAGTCTGACCGCACTGCCTTCCCCAGCCCATCTGGCAGAGCCCCTTCCAGGGCTTTTCTACATCCTCCTGGGTGCAGCCCCTCCCGATTGTTTGTTTGTTTGAGACAAGATCTCACTATGGAGTCCAGGGTGGCCTTGAGCTCACTATGTAGGCAAAGCTGGCCTCAAACTCACAGCAATCTTCCTGCCTCAGCCTCCCAAGCGCTGGGACCACAGGGGTGTACCACTTTGGCCCATTTGTTTATTTTTTGAGACAGGTCCCACTGTGTAGCCCACACTCAATCTCTCCAACCTCCTGCCTCAGCCTCAGGTGTGTACTACCACACCTGGCAGCCCCACCCTTCTGTGACAGGTCTGACAAAATCCCCCTCTTCCCTGACTGCCTCAGTACACCTCTATCTCCTTCTTTCTGGACTCCCCAGATTCAAACTTTTGAAGGAAAAGGACCACACTGACTGGTTCCTCAGGGTGTCCCCTGGGCCGGACACAGGGCGGCCCTGAGAGTATGAGCGCAGGGCCTGGACATGGCCTTGTCATGCTGACTTCCTGTCCATGGCATTCCAGGGCTCCCCGACGGCCCATGCCTCGCACACCCCCTGTTGCACTCACCGTCATTGTGTCATAGCCAAAAAAACCGGTGAGGCTGCCGCTGCCATACTGCAGGGCGAAGGACTGGTCGGCAGAGAAGTAGGTGGAGGACTTGCTGGGGTTGAAGCGGGGGTGAGTGGCTGTGGGCAGCGGGGCGTGGAGCTCAGGCTCTGGGGCTTTCATGCCTGCAGTGTCCCCTCCTCCTCCCTTAGCACCCCCTCCAGGGCTACCAAGTTGGGGGCAGCTGGGTCTCCCACCTCAGATCAGGGGCCAGGCCCAGCTTGCAGAGCCTGGGGCGCCTGGGCTGTGGCCTCCCCATGGGCTGGGCGGCCTGGACCCTACAACTCTGACCCCGGCAGACTCCACATCAACTCTGCGCAGCATGACGGGGTAGACAGGCCTTGGGGCGTGCCCTTGCCCCCACCCTGCATCCACCAAGAAGTTGGGGCCCCACATAGCATAGGCTGTGCCTGAGGGGGAGCCCCTTGCACCAGAGACACTGGGACCCAGACCCCCAAGGCCCTGCAGGGGCCAGCACGGAAGCGGCCACCATCTGCCTCCCAAGCCACGACAGGACACGACCAGTGTTATCCTGTCCTTTGGTGACCCTCAGGGAAGTCAACAGATGGGCATAGAATGGGACGCTGCAGAAGGGGTACAACGGAGTGGCGTGGAAATTGCCCACAAGGAATGAAACAGCTTCACCAGGGTGGGTGAGGTGGCCGGTGTCCACACTGGAGTCCATATTGGTCCGCACAAGTCCCTGTCCTTGGGGTGAAACACCTCCCCCAGCACTCCCACAGGGTACTCACTGCAGGCCAGGCTTTTGCAGAAGACAGATGGCACCCACAGGTTGGAGGAGCCCGTGTCAAAGAGGACCTGGAAGCTCTGGGGCGGTGTGCCGAGGCTGATCTCGCCAAAGTAGGAAGCCTGGGGACCCGGGGGTGACTGTCAGCACCCGAAGGACCCAGAGCCAGGCAGCTCCACAGGCAGAGCAGCTGAGGGAATGGGCCACCCCGTCGCCCACAGAGACCCGGTCTTGCCTGAGTCTCCCTTACACCGACCCGGAGAGGCCCCCGGGGGCTCTGCTGCTGGGGCAGCTGAGTACAGCTCCCTGGCTGCCCCGCATAGTGGCCCGCAGTTAGGGAGGGAAGTGACCACAAGCCTCAGGGTAGGAAGGCAGGGACAGGGACACCCCGGGAGGGCCAGGACTCACATCCATGTAGGACATGGGCTCAAACAGCACGCTGAAGTCACCAAGGTTGCCAAAGCTGTTGCTAAAGAACTTCCGGGTGTGCTCCTGCTTGTGGGCCTTCAGGAATTCTCCCAGCAAGCCCTTGTCCCTCATGGTCTCCCGAATAGACTTGAGCTTCCTCAGGGGGATCCTGCAGTGGCAGTATGTCAGATGGTGCATCCCATCTCCAACCACGGGCCACCACCTCCCTGCCGCTGTCCCCGCCCAGCGTCTTGTTGGGTGTCTCTGCCTCTGTCCCATCACTGTTCTCTGCCCCCTCCGCCTCTCTCTTCCTTTCCCTCTCCTCTTGCTTGCAAAGCTCTTCTCTGTGCTTGCTCCAAGATTTAGAAGATTTAGAAAGCTGGCCGGGTGTAGTAGTGCATGCCTGTAATCCCAGCACTGGAGAGGCTGAGGCAGGAGGGTCGTTTCGAGTTTGAGACCAAACTGAGCTACAAAGTAAGCTCAAGGCCAGCCTGAACTGATTGCATATCGAGACCCTGTCTCCAAAAGACAAAAAATAAAATTAAATTAAATTTAAAAAGATTTAGAAAACTGTGTTCTTTTCCTGTACCTGCCCTACCCCATCAAGCATGGACCTGTTTTCCACTAGCCTATAAATTGCTTCTTAGAAGAGATTTTGGACATTCTGCTTTTTCAGAATAAATACTTTTTCTTTTTTTGAGACAGGGTCTTGCCGTGTATTCTGCTGACCTCAAATTTATGGCAATCTTCCTGTCTCAGCCTCCTGAGGGCTGGGATTAGAGGCATGCATCATCACATCCAGGTCAGGATAAGTGTTTTTTTGTTTGTTTGGTTTTGTTTATTTTATTTTATTTTATTTTTGAAACAGGGTCTCACTATGTAGTTCAGGCTGGCCTTAAACCGATGGCAATCCTTCTGCCTGAGCCTGCTGTGTACTGGGATTACAGGCATGCACCATCACGCCCCACTACTGGGAAAAGTGCATTTAAGAAAAAAAAAAAAAAAAAAGGCCAGGCATGGTACACACTCCTGTAATTCCTGTACTTGGGAGGCTGAAGCAGGAGGATCCTTGCAAGTTTGAGGCCAGCCCGGGCTACAAAGTGAGCTCAAGGCCAGCCTGAGCTGCATAGCAAGACCCTGTTTTAAAAAGACAAAAAAAAAAACAAAACAAAAACAGTTCTCAAAGATGGTGAAGTGCACACCAAAGGCTGCCCCTTGCTCCGGTGGTCCTCTGGTACTGGCACCAGCTAATGTAACCCCGGCTGGAGCGGGGAGGACAGCACTTGCTCCCTCCCTACTGCTAACCATACGACCTGGGACCATCACTTTGTTTCTCAGGACAGCGGGTCCTCTGGGCAGGTGGCCTAGGAGCTCCGGAGCTGGAGCCTCTGAGTCACCCTTGGCTATCCCCCTTTGGCCCTGTGGCTTTCATCACCCACGGGTCTCTGCACATGACCAGCACCGCTCCAGGATCCACAGTTCCTGCTGCTTTTTCTTCTTTCCCCACCTTAATCCGAATTCTCCCACATTTTCCAAAAGTTTTCAGCTAAGCCCTTCCTGAAAGCTTTGAAGACTGTGACTGGCTCGGTGCCGGACATTTCTACCAAATTTTCCTATCAGGCAATGTTTCCGCCAGGAGCCAGTTGTTAAGCTAAGAAATCACTACCTTTCCTGGGTGTCCATGGATCCCAAAAGCCCCTACAGGTGCCCAAATCTGGATGTTAGCCGGGTGTGGTGGAATACGCCTATAATCCCAGCACTCAGGAGGCTGAGGCAGGAGGATCCCCATGAGTTTGAGGCCCGCCTAGGCTACATAAGTGAATTTGAGGCCAGCCTGAGCTACATAAAGAGACTCTGTCTCAACCCCCCACCAAAAAAATATTCCTCATGACACTACATTGTTTAGGGACTAATGATCCAAATAGTATGTATATATTAAATTACAGATGGAAGTTTTTTTAAGAGATCAGTCCGAGGTTGATTGTGTGGCGGGAGGCAGAACCCCCAGATACCACAGGCCGTGGTGGAACAGCAGGCAGGTGGTGAGCTGCGAGCCCCCTGTTGTCCCCCACCATGCCAGGTCTCCACCTCAAGCGTCCTCCTGACACCTCAGGGTATGGAGATGTACATTGGCTTGTGTTTCTGCTTACATAAGTTGGGCGTCTGCCAGTCAATTTGGGGCCTCTAGGAAATCTTTGTCTCTGTGGCGTGGCACACACCTGTCTCTGGGAGAGCGAGGCAGGAGGGTCACAAGATGGAGCCCAGCCTAGGCAACTTAGGAAGACCCCATCTTGAAACAAAAAACTTAAAAGGGTTTGGGATATAGTAACTTGGGATAGCTCTGGATTCTGTCCCCACCACCACACACACACCAAGTGAACATTTTAGAAAGGATTATTTTGCTCCTTATCTAAAAAGGGATAAGAATAAACCATAGTCACCACTCAGGGGTGGCTTGGGCAGTGGTCACCTCTCCTCTCTCTGTTTCGGGTCCCTCTTCTCCTCAGCTGGTGGGGGGCACTGTGCTGGCCCTTGGCTAGCACTTTCCTGACGGCAGAGAGGGCTGTGTGGCCCCACCTCTGGGTCCTGCACAAGCCCAGCCAAGGAAGCCTTCTGTCCCGGAGAGAAACTCCGGCACAGTGCTGGGGGCCCAGGCTCTGCTGCCCCCAAGGGCTGGGGCTCCCATCCCAGCTCCCGCCCCAGACTTACTTGAGCTGTGTCGCCTCTAAGAGTGGCAGCCACAGCAAGGCCACAACCATCCACTTCATGATGCCGGCTCCCAGCTGCTCGAGGAGAAGGCACCTGAGTTCCACAGCGATCGCGGAGTACAGACCTGGGCGCCTCCGAGTCCTTTATACCCCAGGCCCCAACCCAGACCCCGCCTCCCTCGTCCTGGGCAAGCGTGACCCCGAGCCAGGGGGTCCTCGGGGCGCCCGTATCGGTGGTTTCTGTGTATCTTTCCCTCTGGTGTGTGGCCACAATAGACTTTTCATCTTATTGACTTTTTAATTCAAGCAACAGGGGCCAGGAGGTACAGTGATAAGAGGGAACAAAGTGGCCGTGGGCCGGAGAAGTAGAGATTGCTTCTTGTCCAGGAACTTCTCGTCCACTGTGCGGAGCCGTGATATGGGCATTTTGGGGAGAGGGCCAGACAAAGGTAGGCAGAGCCAGAGAGAGGGGTGACGGACCACCTGACATCTGGAGACAGATGATGTTTGGTCCTGGGCAATGTCCTGGGTACTGTGGGACACTGGGCCGCATCCCTGGCCCCAGCCTGCCAGATGCCAGGAGCAGCTCCAAGGTATAACAACCAAAAACACTGAGAACCACTGGCCCATAGGTGACACCCTCATGGGTCTGACTCGAGTCCTGGCCCCCAGCACCCCGAGCCCTGGGACACCTGGGGATGGTTGTGACGGCAATGGTGGTGGTGAGGGTGGTGCTGACAGGGATGGCGATGGCCATGCGGGTAGAGCTGGCACGGGGATGGCGGAGGGCAGTGGCTTAAGTTTGGGGCTGCTTGCAGGACTCGCAAGGTCAAAAGGTATTGGGAGTGACCCCCGTCCCAAGCTGCCCCATGCATAGCACAGATGCACAGTCAACCACACTGGCTTCTGGTTGGGCCTGGAGCAGAGACCCGGGAGGTGCTGTCACCTTGCCTCCCTCTCGTCCCCCTCCCCTGTGCTCCTTCTCCACCCTGCTTCCCAGCTACAAGCTTCGCGCCCATGGAGTGACCTGGAGCGGGGTCCAACCAGGCCCAGCAACGCCCTCTGTTTTGGGGTAGGAGAAGTGCCCCACCGGCACCTTCTGTGCCATCTCGTACCTGTACCCAGATTTATCATCCCCTCAGGCCCCGGGCAGAGAGCCAGTACCAGACCTGCCAGCCGCAACACTCCTCTGGTCAGTGGGGGATTCGCTACTCCGGCCACTGCCAGAGCACTGGAGCATCCCGAGCCCTAGGACAGGCAGGGAGGGAGGACTCGAAGTTCCTGGGCCTGGCACAGTGGGAGAGGTCCCTGCCTGTGAGGTTTCCGCAGTCCCCAGAAGCACACTGAACTCTGGGAGTGGGGTGTGGGAGGTAAGATAAAGGAGTCTCCCTTGGCGTGGGGGACCCCCCCAGCTTGGAACAGCAAGAAAAAGGAAGTTATAGAATCCTTAGAATTTTTCACAGAACCCCCTAAGTCACAGGACTTCTAGGGACCAGGCCAGCTGTCCCCAGACCCCAATCATGCCACACCCTGCCCGCCCAGGGATCTGCAGCCCTTGCCCACCTAACCTGACCTTCTGACCACTCAAGCAGTCCACTCAGGGACCCCAGACACCCCAAGTTCTCTCCCACTACCCCTACCACCCCACCCCTCATATCTGGGACGCCCACTTTCCTACTTGTCAGGAATTTGCAGAGCCTGGGGATACCTTGGAAGTCATTTAGGGCCCCCTTGTTACCATCAGGAACCCCCAAAAGCTCAGCTCTCTGGTTCTCATCCAAACACATCCTCTGCCCTGACACAGGACACCCTGCTGTCCTGCCATGGCGCAGGCCTTGCACTGCCCACTTGCTTCCTGGGGGTACGTGCTTCCTCCTGTGGACTAGAAGACTTCAGAGGACAGAGCAAGGTTCTGTGCCCCTATGGCTGGCCCAGGGTCTCAAAAATCGTGAGTGGTTGATGGAGCTCTTAGGATGGTTCTTGAAGGAGGCTTGGCCGTACCCCACCCCATTATCCCAGTCCTCACGTTCTTATCCTGTATCCCAGAGGATCTCTTGGGAGATCCTTGCCAGAAAGGACCTCTCTCTTCAACCTCTTGTCTCATTCTCTCTGAGCTTCACCTGCAAAGAAACTCAAAGGCTCCTGTGAATAAGTGAATAAAATCCAAGCTGTTAGGCTGGCCTCTAGGATGCATTCAGTCAGGTCTCTTCAACATTTTGTTATCTTTTTATGATTTAATTTTATTTATTTATTTTTTTGAGACTAGGTCATGCTATGCTGTTCAGGCCGGGCTTGAACTCACTTTGTAGCCCAGGCTGGTCTCGAACTTGCAACAATCCTCCTGCCTCCGCCTCCCAAGTGTTGGGATTACAGGCATGGGCCACCACACCTGGCTGTATCTTCAACATTTCAAAGCTCACCATCCATCACTAACCTGAGCAGGAGCCTTGCTTTGTTTCAGGGGGACAATGTCCTCCAGTGTCCATGCCTTTATCCATGCTGCCCCACCCCAAAACACCTCATTGCCCATAAAGAGCAGACCCAGTGTGGAGAACTCTGACTTTCTTCCCCTAATGACCTCGTACATTGCAGTGATTTGCCCAAGACCCTACAACTTATAACTTAGAAAGATCTCTTCCTGCTCTTTAAGTAGCACAAAGACCTTTTCAGAAGGTTCACATTGTCACACTGGGAAGTGGGAGTGACAACAGCATAGCGTGGATGTGGTGACTGCCCACACTCCACTCATGGCAGACATCATTAGTCTATCCTGTCACTTCTTCCTACCCTCCACCCATGGCAGACATCACTAATCTATCCTGTCGCTCTTTCCCACACTCCACCCATGATAGATATCACTAGTCTGTCACATCACTCTTTCCCTCCCTTCACCCATGGCAGATATCACAAGTCATGTCAATCTTTCCCATAATGCTCAGACAGAGCTCTAGAATCTGTCCCAACCTAGTGTCATTTGAAGCCTTCCTCAGTCCATGAGGAAATGGTCTTCCCTTGGTCCTCCAACACAGGATTTTTTTAAACTTATGGATGCTAAGTTTTATTTAAAATTCTAAAGCCAGGCACGGTGGCACACTCCTATAATCCCACCATTTAGGAGGCTGAGGCAGGAGGATCACTGCAAGTTTGAGGCCAGCCTGGGCTCCATAGTGAGTTCAAGGCCTATCTGAAATACATAGTGAAACCCTGTCTCAAAAAAAAACAGCAAAAAATTCCATACAGATAACACTTAAAAAAATCAAGGTGGGGCTGGGAATGTACCTCAGTGGTCATGTTTGCCTTGTATGTGTGAGGTCCCTGGTTTGATCTCCAGTACAAGAAAAAAAAAAGATTAGAAAAATCAAAGCAATTTGAGAGCATGGCTGTTTGCACTTTCCTAAATTATCTTCCAGCCCGTATCATACACACTTCGATTTTAAGGTAACTGTGATCTATGTGTAAATGCAACTTCTGTTCTGCTCTTATCACGTGGGCTATGGCATATAAGCTTTTCCATGCATTAAGATAGGCACCTTCTTATCATCTTTGTGGTTATGTGGGTGCCATCATCTTGGTATCTAGGCTTACTTGGCCCTGTTCATTTGGGTTATTTCCAGTTCTCACTGCTATCAATAGCACCAGCACTCACAAACAAAAACTCATCCCAAGGGGCAGAGTAGTGCCCCACCCGTGACCAGGGATGGTGGAGCAGAGGCAAAAGTGGCACTTTCCAAGGAATCCTGGGAGAGGACCTCTTGCGGGAGGTGTGAGAAGGGACCAGGAAGCTGAGTTTCCCTGTCTGTTCTAATCCCTGAGCTTGTTACTTCAGCTCTGGGGACAAGTGCTCCATAAACCGGAAGTCTTTGGTAGGTGTCCTCATGAATTTTTAGTTCTGGTCTCAACTGTTTTCTTTTTCTCCAGCCAAGGTCTCACTATGTAGCCCAGGCTGGCCTCAAACTCATGGCAACCCTCCTGTCTCAGCTTCCCAAGTCCTGGGATTACAGATGTGCACCACCACACCTGACTGAGATTTGTATTTTTGCAAATTCAAGAGATTATGCTTGTTTAAAAACTTTTGAGGGCCAGGGATATAGCTCAGCAGCATAAGCGCTTGCCTGGCAAGCCTGAGGTCATGAGTTTGATTTCCAGTACCAAAAAAAAAAAAAAAAAAAAAAAAAAGCTTTTGACAAAGCCAGGTGTGGTGGTGTGCTCCTGTGATTCCAGCACTCAGGAGGCTGAGGCAGAAGGATCGTTGCCAGTTCTAGGCCAGCCTGGGCTACAAAGTGACCTCACGGCCAGCCTGAACTGCATAGTGAGACACTGTCTCAAAAATACCAAAATAAAAAAACCTTTTGACATAGCTTTAGACTTTCAGAGAAGCTGCATAGTACAGAATTCCCACATACATTCCAGTCTGCATCTGCTAATGTTTTTTTGTTTGGTACCAGAAATTGAATTCAGCACCTTGAATTTGCCAGGAAGGAACTTAAGCCACTGAGCTATCCCCCTGGCCCTTATATCCTCTAATGTTAACATCTTAATTAACCACAGGAAAACGGCCAAACCCAGGAAATTAATCTTGGTACTGTTCAGTACTCCACAGACTTCATTTAAGTTTCACTAATTGCCACACTAATGTCCTTTTTGCTGGTCCAGGGCCTAAGCCAGGTTCCCACATCGCATTTAGTTTTCATTTCAATTTACGCCTATCTGAGATAGCTCCTTTTTTTTCTTTGTTTTTATGGCCTTCCTTTTTTTTTTTTTTGATACTGGGGATTGAACCCAGAGCCTTTGCATTGAACTACATCCTTAACCCTTCTTTAAATTTTGAGACAGAGCCTCCCTACATGGTTACATTGCCCAGGCTGAGCTTGAACTTGTGATCTTCCTGCCTCAGCTTCCCAGGGTGCAGAGATACAAGCATGCACCACCATGCTTTTTTTTTTTTCAGTGTTTTTGAGACAGTGTCCCACCATACAGGCAGGCCTTGAACTGACTATGTAGCCCAGGCTGGCCTTGAACTCCTAGCAATCCTCCTGCCTCAGCCTCCAGAGTGTTGGAGTTGCAGGTGTGCACCTACACGCCTGGCTGAACTTTCCACTTCCAAGCTATCCTGGCCAGTTACTTTGTAGACTGCAAGTGACTTTGTTTATGCGGATGTTGTCTCTTGACTAGAGAGCAGGCATGCATTCTGCCGGACAATGCACAGAGGTGTGGTACCTGGCTTGGCATCCTACGTCAGCACATAGGAATGTGGACGTGTTTTATTACCAGGAATCTAATCTTGATGGCTTGGTTAAATGAGGTCCACCAGGCTTCTCTTTGTCATTGGTCATCAATCAGTATCTTCCCCGAAGGTCACTTGAGACTGTATGGGTCCCTGCTCCTTGTCCTTCTGCCCAGTAACTTCACCATCCTGCAGTGATTCTGCCTGCAGCAGCCACTGCATGGCGTTCACCTCATTTCCATCATTTCTCTGCGTGTGTGAGCCAGGATTCTGCTGGGAGGAAGAGCTGAGCTTGAGGCTTGAAAACGAGCTCTTTCCCCCTGCCCACCTCTCCATCAAAGGTCGGCCGAGAGGAGCTTGGCAGACAACTACCGCTGAGGACTCCGTATATCCCTCGGTGTCTCAGACATCCGGGAATCAATCTGTGTGTGTATAAAAGGGTAAGTGGAGAGATGCTAGTTTCTTTTCTGGTCTATTGATTAACCTGCCCTTGCTTGGGCTCGTGTTGTACTTCAGGCAAGTGGGGGGGAGCGTGGCACCGAGCAACCCAGCTGCAGGAAGAGGCGGAGTGGAGTGGAGTGGCGCCTCAGTAACAGCCAGATTGACCCCAACACTCCAAGGACCCTTTCTCTGTTTCTCAGAACTGACCGACAGTGGCTGAGTTTTACATTCCCAGAGGAAGTGTGAAACCAACATTCCTAGGGAAGCTTTCTGATTGGCCTCCTTGGGTCACGTGCCCACTCCTGGACCAGTCAGCTGTGACCAGCAGGTAGGGTGGGGAGCGTTTTGAATAATATGGGTGGAAGTGGTCAGAAGTAAGTCCCTAGGAGGCGGGGGCATTTCTGGACACAGGACGTCAGCAATGCCCACACAGGTTTGTTTCTGGTGGTTCATGGACCTCACACCTCGCTCCCCATTCATAAATCCTCGCACATACGAAGTAGGTGACACGTGACATGCAAGTCACTTGACTGTAGAGCGAGCGCCAGTCTCCACCACTTCTCGAGCCCAGGGCCTTTGTGCTGAGCTACATCCCAGCCCTTTTTCATTTTTTATTTTGACACGGTGTCTCACTAAGTTGTTAAATGGCCCAAGTTGGACTCAAATTTTCAATCCCCCTGCCTCAGCCTCCAAGACTACTGGGGTTACCTGCGTGTTCCACCACACCCGGAACTCAGGGCTCTTTGATCCCAGCAATGGACTTCCCTGTCTGAGTCTAAGTTTTCTCTCTGCAGAATGGGATAATAATCCCTGCCCTGCCACTATGCTGTGTAATTCAGTTAGTTTCCTCATTCTGGGAATTGTCAGTGCAGAGCCAGCGGAGTCCGAATCTCATTCTTTACCCTGGGCAGAGGGCGAGGTGACAGTTCGCCTGTGGAGGGTGTCGGCGCTATTCTTCCTTGCTCTGTGTACCGGTGACAGGAAGACAGGTCTGATCACTTTGTCAGGAATCGGCAGACTGTGTCTCTGACAGGTACACCTGCCTGTGTGTGTGTTAGACTTCCATAAAAAGTTGTATACAATCGCAGTTTGAAAGAAGGACTGGGTGTGGTGCTGCACACCTGTAATCTCAGCACTCTGGGAGGCTGAGGCAGAAAAATGGTAAATTCAAGCCCAGCCTGGGCAATTTTGCAATTTAGTAAAACCCTGTCTCAAAATAAAAACTATTTGAAAAGGGTGTGTGTGGGGGGGACTCAGTGCAAAGGTCCTGAGTTCAATCCCAGGAGGAAGAGGAGAAAAAAGGGAGTGAGAGAGGAAAGGACACAGAGCAGCCACCCCCAAAATCCCCAAAGGCAGGGGGAGAGGGGCAGCACCCCTCATTGCTGGAGGTACCTGCAGTTCGCCCTGAATAATGCTGCCGCAAGGACCGTGCAGCGAAGACCAGGAGCGAATGCAGGACGGACTTTTGATCCTGAGTAGCTGTAGGCTTCTCATGCTGCATCTGGCATGGTACATACCCAGTGGCACACCCATGAACCCATGGGCGCCGCAGGGCAGGACAAGGCCAAGAGTGGCCTCCTCACTGAGAAACTGCACCCCAAAGCCCTGGATGGTCTCCTAGGCAGCAACATAGGGACAGACTGAGCCCACAGTGCCCACAACCAGGCAGCCTCTTCTTTCTCCTCCTCCTTCTCCTCCTCTTCCTCTCCAGTCCTGGGGCCTGTCATGAAGCTGGGAACACTAGCCTGTCCCCATCAAGGCACTGGCCAGGGCTGGCCCTGTCCCCCTGACCAGCAGGACGGCTGTGAATACAAGTCCAGAGACGCCCTCCCAATAGCCAAGGGCCACTAGGCTGGCCTTTGGTCAAATTTGGGGCCCAACCTACACAGAGCAAATGTGCATGTCAGACTGACCTGAGCCCCTGTTCAGCAGCCTGCTCTGAGCCCATAGCGATGTCTCATTGTGCCCTCCGGATCTCTGGCCCCAGCAGCAGGATTTGGCTGGCATGAGTGACAGAGGGGGCCCAGCTTCTGGGAAACCCAGAAGGGAAGGCATGAGCCATGTTCATTTGTTTATTTTGAGATGGTCTTGCTATGAAGTTCAGGCTGGTCTTGAGCTCCTTATGTAGCCCAGGCTGGCCTCAAACGCACGGTGATCATTTGCCTCAGTCTCCTGAGTGCTGAGATTACAGGTATGCACCACTACGCTCAATTTAAATTTTATGTTGATAGGGGGTTTTGCTAAATCCCTAGGTTGCCTAAACTGGGCTTGAATTTACAATCCTCCTGCCTCAGCCTCCCAGGTTGCTGGGCCTAGTACCCTGTCCTCCTTATGCTCCTCTCTCCCCTCCCTTCCTCCTCCCCCGCGGAGGACAGCAGGCTTGCTCAGGTGACAGCCCAGACCTCCTCCCACCCTGGGGACAGACATGGGAAAGCAGGACACTGTGACAGCATTTCCAAGGAAGGGTAGGGGTTATGAGGACAAGTGGTCTGTCTTGAGCACAGGATAGGTGACACTGGGCCACCCCCAGCTCACAGAGGCTGTGCACAGCTCCCTCGGCTCCTTTCTGAGAAGTCCAGCGGCAGGAGAGCCTGGCACTTGGGGACCCCCTCCTGTTCTTCGCCAGTGTCTCCCTTAAAGCCCAGGACCTTGATCCTGTACCCTGTGTCCCCCAGACCTGCAGGGGCTCCATGGAGCAGCAGGAGGCCACACCAGCAACAGAAGAATCAGGCCGGAGTTGGCCCTGGTCCAGCCTGGGTCTCCCGGATGGGGAGGGGTGCTGGGGTTTGGGGATTGGGTGGCAGAGAGGGGAGGGGAAGGCCCCAGGTTAGGCTAGGACACATCAAAGAGCAAAGAATCTAATCACCAGGACATGGATAAGGAGCAGGATCCGGGCCTGGTCCAGAGCCCCAAACCAAACAATGATAATGGGCTCCAGGAGCAGTCTCCCCTCCCTCCACGGCCCCTCATTGTGCCCGGGTGATGTGGTCACAGTCGCAGCCCGTGGACCGAGGTGCCCCCTGTCCAGAGTCCGCCAAGCTAGCTACCTTAGGCTCTGGAGAAGTGGCCCAGGCAGTTGCATGTGGTCTGCAGGAGTCTCCCTGGGGACACCTGGGCAAGATGGGGCCTGGGACAGAGGACCTCGGACGGGCAGCTCCCTGAAGTTCTGACCCCTGGGGTGTCGCTCCATGTGCTCTTTGGGCAGTGGGAAGGGAGGCCAGGAAGAGCAGAGGACCCGTGACCCAGGGTCTCCGTGTGCCCTGCCGTGTGGGGAAAAGGAAGGGGCAGGGCCTTGGAAGACTCCCAGCACTGCCTGCGGGAAGCACCCCCAATTTGTGCAGATTCTGGAGTTCCCTGGAGGCACTGGGCCAATCATGGCTCTACTTCCTGCCAAGTGCAGGCACCATCCGGCCCTTCACAGGTCTCAGGAAGCAGAGACGGAAATCCCAAGGGTCCAAGAGGAGCCCTGAGGGTCTCATCTTTGTCCCTTTGCAGAAGAATTTGTCACTACTACCCACAGGGTGCAATGAAAAATACAGTGAGCGCTTCCATTTTTAAACTTTTTATTACTGTGAAAGACACATTGCCGTGAATCCCCCTCAGCACGCTCTCCCTTGCTTTGAACATAGTCACCCCGTTGCTCTCGCCACTTTTCTGCTGCACTTCCAGAAGGCTTCTTTGCTGAGTGTCTTTAGGGTTGTTGTTCTGGCTGCCTCAGTGTCCTGAACTGATTCAAAATGTCTCCATTTCGCGGTCATTTTGACTTTAGGGAAGAGCTGGAAGTCACACAGTGCAAGAGCCGGTGATCACCTTCAGTAAGATGACTGAAGGCACTGTGTCATGTTTTTATTTTTCATTTATTTATTTATTTTTTTGAGACAGGGTCTTGCTATGCAGTTCAGGCTGGCCTTCAGCTCACTTTATAGCCCAGGCTGGTCTCGAGCTCGACACAATCCTCCTGCCTCAGCCTCCGGAGTACTGGGATTACAGGCATGCACCACCATGCAGGGCCTTGAGACAGGGTCTTGCTATGTAGTTCAGACTGGCCTTGAACTCACTATGTAGCCTAGGCTGGCCTCCAACTCATAGCAATCCTCCTGCCTCAGCTTCCCAAGTGCTGGGATTATCGGCATGTGTTACCATGCCCAGCTTGCTAGTGTCATGTTTTTAGGAGCCTGCCTTTCTATGGCAGTGGGCAGCAGCATTTGCTGTTTTTTTATCATATCTTCCTGAGTGAAGACACTCAGGAAACAGGACTCCAGAGCCACTGCAGAAAGTGGCTGGGACAGCAGGATGAGTGTGATCCAAGTGAAGGGAGGGCGTGGGGAGGGGCACTCATGGTGCTGTGTCTCTTAACATAGTTGATGTTTTAAAATTCACTGTACATATTGATCACACAGCTCTTGCAGCACCAGACCCAAGGTCCTAATGGCATTATCTCACCTGGGCCGGGCCCTGTCCGTGCTGGTGTCCCCAGGCTTGCCAGGACCTGCTGTGCCCTCCAGTGGGAATCCGTCCCCTCCCCATGCCAGCACTCAACTTTCTTCCCCTTGTGGGGCCTCAAACCCCACAGCCTCCCCACCCCTTCTTTGCTTTCCTCTACCCATTGCAACACCCTAAAATGCAACCCAAATCTGGATGAAAACAAGAAACTGTCTCCCACCTTTGTGGAGGTAGAGGCACTAGGAGCAGGAGTCAGGGGCTCCCTGTGGTAGGAGCAGAGGGGTCTCCCTGGCCCCCTTCAGGGGGCTCCACCCCTGTGACTGGCTCGGTAGGGTCGTGGCCTCCTAATCTGTCCCCACCTCTGCCTGGTCCCTGCACCTGCGCTCACCACCGTCCACAGTGCCCTTGCTCCCCTTGCAGGTGTAGCCTTACCTTCCCACCCAACCTGGCCTACTTTTTTTTTTTTTCCAGCTCTGCACTAAGCTACAGTCCCAGCCCTTTTTTATTTTTATTTTTTTATATTGAGACAGGGTCTTGCTCAGTTGCCCAGGCTGGGTTCAACCTTGGGATCCTCCTGCCTCAGACTCCTCGACGGCTGGCATGACAGGTGGGCACCATCACACTCAGCTCTCAGTCTGCTCCTGCCACCCCTGTTTCCATCTGCTCCTTGGCCCCCCCCCCAAAGGTTAACTCCTCCCTCTCCTAACCCTCCTCACAGTCCACCCCTTGCAGGAAACATCCCACAGCTGCTGCGGGTGTTCTTGCAGTTTTACTTGATTCACAACAATGTGGTGGGGCAAATATTCTTAGCCTCCTTAACAGACAATGACAGTGGTTCAGAGAGGTTGAGCCACCCCAAATGGGAGAGGCCCACATCCCTAGATCCTGCCTGCTGGGAGCCCCACAGCCCCAGGTGTGGGGCTTGGTCCGGATCCGCCTGCACCATCAGGACTTGTACCTGGAACCACTGCCCCGTGTTTGCCAGGGAGCAAGGCCCCCGTAGCTGTGTACACTGCCCCTCCCCACCCTGCTGGGTATCAGAGAGCTGATACCCCCGAGTGAGCACAGTCAGGAGGAGGCAGATTTGACTGCCTTCTGCCCTTTCCCAGGCCGTTCTTCACCGGCACTCTTTCAGGGCCTCCCCAGCCCTGGGGATTTGGCACAGGCTGGAGAGCAGGCAGTGGGAGCGAGTCCCGCCCGAGGGCAGGGGGGGAGGAGACGCTGAGGAGTCCCTGGCTGCAGCGATGGCCGTGCCCAGGCCGCCTGGTGAGCAGAGCAAGAGCCGAGAAGATGCCCTGGTGACAAGGCCCGAGAGGGTGTCCACACCATCACCCAGAAATGAACTTCTGGGAACACCAGGATGAGCGCCAGATGGCAGCTGTGCCCCTGTGACTGTCCTGGTGGTGGGGACCTTCCTCTTGGCCCCTTCTCCTAGTCCCTGTCTTCATTCTCCCATCACCTCCTGTCCCCACCAAGAGCTGGCTCTTCTGAAGCCCAGGACAGACCCAGGGTGCCGAGAAGAAATGTTGCCAGGATGCATAGACCGACCATTCAGATTTTCATTTAACAAACCAAGGAAGCCAGGTCTGAGGAATCCCAGCACTTTGCGAGACTGAGGCAGGAGGATCACAAAGTCAAGCCCAACCTGGTCAACTTAGCCAGGCCCTGTCGCTAAATCTATGCACACATGCATACACACCACGCCACAGACTGCGACACTGGAGGCGGCTGGGACAAGGAAGGCTGAGGGTGTGTATGTGGTACAGATCCTGTCGTTTCAGGGCAGATGTAAGGCCCCAAGAACCAGAGAGCCAATGAAGTAAATGCTCGCTCTGGCTGTGTCAGAGAGGCACAATGTCCAGCTAGCTGGAGAGAGCTGATGGTCGGGTCACGCTTGGGTGCTGCCCCCAGGATGCTGGGAAGAGCCCAGTGCAGGTGCAAAGAGCGGGGGCCCTTTCCCGAGCATTCCTCCCTGGGTGGGCATCTTGGCTGGACCCTTGTAATCTGTCCCAGGGTGCCACTGTGAATACCCTGTGTGGGAGGCACAGTGGTCACGTAGCTGGGAGGTGCCCAGTGGGCCTGCACCCTCCCCTGGCCGTGTTGGGCACCCAGGGAGGAAGTGTGGGAGTTGCTCAGGCAGAGTGGAGGGAGGGCCTCTTAGGTAGTGAGCTCCCCGGCCTGGCAGCGTGTGAGCAGACTGGATCAGCAGGCTAGATCAGGAGCTGCCAAAGAGATCCGAGTTGGTCCTGGTTTTGCTGGCCAACAGGACCCAGGTGTCCCTCCTGGACTCTGCCTCGGTCTATACAGCATGCCCCCCGGCCCAGTCCCTCCTCCAAGGCTCCCACAGCTGTTCTAGAGGCACAGGGGACTCTCGTCACTGGCCTGTCTACCTCTGAGGAGCGCTCTGCTTGAGACGCTGGGTGGAGCACCTTGTGAGCTCAGGGCGTGGAGACCCAACCCACCCGCCCTGACCTGGGAGGCAGGAAGGGACAAGACAGGAGGGGACAGGGCAGCCAGTCCAAGCCTCCTTCTGCAGCCAGCCAGCCCCTCCCAGAGGAGCTGGAGAGGCAGGTGCTTCTGAGATCGCGAGCTGCCTGCAGAAAGGTGGGAGAGGTGGGTGCGGGGCAGGCGGGAACCAGGGTCACCTCCATAGTTAGTAGCTTGGAATTCAGGATTCCTGATGGGGAAGTGCTGAAATGTGGTGCTGCTGGGACCCAACCAACCCACTTGGGTAGAGGGAGCCCCAGGATCTCCACAGCCTCATCCAGGGCAGTGGGCACCTGCAGGCCAAGCCAGGCTAGGAGCCGCTGGGGTGGGCAGTCACGCCTGGCATCCAGCCCCAGTGCAAGCTGCTCATTAACTCCTGGCCTCAGGCAGGCCGCTTCCCCTCCTGGCCCTCTTCCTCTTCTGTGAGGGGATGATAACGATCCTGCCCAGGGAGGCCGGGTGGAGATAAATGGTCTACACCTCTGTGAAAAGCCGCCTGTGTTCATATCCTGCAAAGTGCTGTAGTTACAGAGTGGGCTTGGGAGGCTGACAGGTCACTCCAGACAGGATGCCGGGCCTGTCCTCTCCCAAGTGCTGCCTGGGGTGTGGGCAGGGCGCTGTTCTAAAGAGGAGCAGGGAGCCCTGGGCAAACACACACTGGTGCCGTGGCCTGTCCCATCTGTGCGCCACACCCTGCGTGGGCAGAGCCGGCTCACATTCAGGGGCGGCAGTCGCCCCCAGGCGCCTCCCCCATCCGCCCCTTCCCGTCAGGAAAGCTGTCCGATGTCCCCTGCCCTTCCTGAGGGAGAATTCCTGCTGGGGACCTCACTGAGCCAGGGGAGGGGACAGAGGCTGGCTGCTGACTGCAGCAACAACAATTTGGTGTTGGGGTCCTGGGGATTAGAGCAAACGCTGTGGCCCAGGGATCAAGGGCCATGACTTCAGAAGCCTAAGGCTTGGGCCCTGTGATGACAGCTGGACGGGCCTGTCTGCTTTAACATCCTGCTGACCATGACACCACGACCCCTGGGGGGGTGGAGCACATGCTTACGACAGCAAGAGAGCAGTGTCGGCTAGTACCTGTCTCTGACGTCCACAGGACCCTGGCTGGCCATGACCACCACTGTCCCTCAGCAAGAAGGAACATGGTCCTGGCCTGGCCACACCTGCCTGCAGCTGCCCTGTGTGCTGGGACCACGCAGGCCCCAGGAACAGGTGTGTCAGACGGGGAAGTCGAGGCCACCACTGCCTGACTTCCGTGACATGGGACAGGCCCTGCAAGGCCCAGGGACAGAAAGGGGAGAAGGGCCTGGTGCCAGCTCCAGGGTGCAGCTTTGGCCCTCTTGCACCAGCTGGGCCTCATTGAGCAGCTTCTCAGTCCTGCTGTGACCAATCTTCCGACAACACAGAGACCACCACCCAGCACTGAGAGGGCCTCACACACAGGTGCGCTGTCTGAAAATTGACACCCAGCAGTGGTCCTGCCCTGGCTGCTGCCTCAGGGAAGAACAGAACACAGAGCAGGAGCTGGGCAGAAAGAGGACCCAGAGACAAGGCCTGTCCCCAAGCCGAGGACGAACCCCAGCCTCACTCCTTCCCTGGGCCCAGTGGTCATTGGACACCGAGCTCTCCTAGATTAACCTCTCGACTTGGATGGCAATCGTGTCCTCTCCAGGTGCACTGGAGTGGAAGCAGCAGAAGGAACAGCCAAGGGGAGAAGGGGCTCCTGCCACAGAAGGGCGCTGGCCAAGGGAGGGGCACCGGGCGTTGTCTGAGCCACGGCCCTCCTGGCCATTCTCTGGAAAAGCTGTGCTTTGCAAGCCCAGCACTGGTGACATGAGTGACACTCTACACTGTGTCTCAAGTGCTGTTTCATGGTCTAACCAAGACTTAAGCGTGCCGGGCTGGTTAAGGACGCCCCACCACCACTGAGCGCCAGGGTCTAAGGGCACAGTCGTGGCCCCTGCCATTCGCCAGGAAGGAGGCTCAGTGAGGGCCCCAGCCTCCCGGGGTCAGTCTCATCCCGGGGCAGTCACCCTCCCAAGCCCTCTCGGAACTGGGGACTGCAGCCGTCCTGTCACATCCCCTCAGCACGTTACGTTCTGGGCCAGGGTTTCCGGGAGACAGGAAGAAGTGATCACAGACTTGTCACAAAAGCCGCAGCCACCCAACTCCTCCCCGCTCCCAGAGAAGACTCCGCAAGGTGACTCCACTCACTGGACCAGAATTTAAAAATAATTATATTAATAATAAATATGTTAAATTACATTTAAAACAATAAATAGAAAAATAAACTGATAAATAAAACCAACAGGTACAAAATGTTCCAAAATTCCAACCAAAAAAAACACACACATGAATGGATGGACAGACAGACAGCCAAGACAAATGGACACAGGGGATGGGGTAAACGCAACCAACAAGGACCCTTCACAGTTGGCGTCATGGCCCCTTCCTCACCCGGCCACCTCCTCCCCTCCACGGCTTGGGGACCAGGAGCCTCCGGGGTGACGGAGGCGGGGCCCCAGCAGTGCAGGGAAGCATCCGGTCTGTCTTGGTGCCCTCTGCACAGCAGCCTCAGAGGTGGCGACAGAGGGCAGAGGTCAGCTGGCGAGATGGCACCTAGAGAGGCAGGTCCGTGCTGTTGTGCCGCGTCTTCCGGGCGGTGCCATCATCTCGGGGCAGTGCCCGCTGCAGGCTGGACATGGCCGCAGTCTTCTTAAGGTCGATCACAGCATAAGAGTCCGAGCTGGGCCCCGTAGCCCTGGGCGTGGAGGGGGTCTGGACCCCTTTGGGCCGCTCGCCACCCCAGCCCTTGAGCTCCACTTGGATGTAATTGAGCTGCCTCGGGGGCTCAGGGCCTGAGCGTCGGAAGTCAAAGCTAAAGACCCTCGGCGAGCCGCGGCGGCGGGTCAATGGCACAGGGAAGCCACTGTGGCTACGGGCGGTGGCCCGGGAGCTGGTGGGCTTCTGCAATGGGGTCTCGTCCCCCTCCCCGTCGGGGAAGCCGTTGGAGGAGGGTGTGAGCCCGTCCCTCGAGTCTCCGTCATCCCCAGGCTCCCCGGCCTGCAGCTGGCCATGGCTCTCCCACACCGGGGGCAGCGGAGGCAGGTTCTCGTAGTGCAGCAGCGTGGCACGCCGGGGGGCCGGGCCGCCCCAGCCCGGCTCCTCAGGGCTCAGTCTCCAGGCGGGGCCGTGCCGCAGCCCCCCACCCATGTTCTCGTAGGTGCACTTGGGCTGCTCAGGGCACTCGGAGGGACCCTCGTTGTTGTTGTGGTGGGGCGTGTCCTGCAGGCTGGGACACAGGCTCTGGCACTTGAGCACGTGCCGCCGGGCAGGCGTGGGTCCCAGCACGAACTTCACCTGGCCTGGCTGCAGGAAGACCTGCGGGTCCCTTGGGCCAGGCTCCCGGGCCTGTGAGGGGAAGGGCGTCCGCCCCTCAGGCAGTGGCTGCAGGCAGTGCCGGCTCCTGCGGTGGTCAACCTCGCCGGCCGGAGTGTTGACATAGGTGTGTGACTGCAGGACGGTCCACGTGCGGCAGGGCCCGGAGGCAGGAAGGGCATGAGGGACAATGGGAAGACAAACTTATGGGGAAAAGCCAGTTTCCCCTCCTCCCAAGCCTCCAGATTTCCTGGTACACGGCCTTTCTTCCTCTTCCCATGATCCTTCTTGGTAGGAGGAGGCCATGTTCCCAAACCCTGTCCCCACCCAGACACTGGCAGGGGCAAGCTGCCGCTCACCTGCTCGTCAGGGGCCATGAGGGCATTCGTGGGTTCCTCTCCGAGTGAGGGGTGTCGCAGGCTGCTGGAGGACGGCTGCCGGGGAGCAGAGAATCTCGGGCCTTCTCCAGGGCCGCTGGGGAAGCCATTGGAGAAGCTGGAGACAGTGTATCCTAGAGCTGGGCCGGGAGACAGGCCAGGTGACAGGTATTTAAACCGCCTGACAGTAGCTGGCAGCCACATGTTAATGGGTCCTAGGACCCTTCTAACGGGAGGAGACATAGTGCTGAGCCCCTGTGTACCGCCAGCCTTGCCCTGCCCTCTGAGCCCAGACCAAGCTGGCTGGCTCACTTCTGGAGCGCCTTTCCTGAACCACCCACAGCACCCTGGTCACCTTGCACTGCCAGGGAGCCCCAGGGAAGTTCCTCAAAAGCAAGCCCTGTGGTTCTACCCTCTGTCCCTGACAGGCCAGCCCGGTGAGCACCGAGCAGCTTTGGCTCTCCTATGGCAGAGCCTCGGCCAGAGACCCAGAGCTGGCTCCAGGGGAGGTGTATGCGGCCCAGGGAAGGAGGCAGGAAACTCCAGACTGCCATCTCCATGGAAACCCAACATCTTCCTGCCTGTTCCCAACCATGAGTTGATCCAAGGCTCAGGATGCCACAGCCTCAGCCAAGTCACCTGACTGGCCCAGTGCAGGCCCCAGCCACCCTTAGGGTTGGCTCTGATGACGGGCGACTGTCCTGAAAGGCTGGCTCCCAGCACCTGCCCCTCCCCACTCGCCTGTGCTTGGCTCCAGGGTCTGTGCTTATGCTCTCTCACTGGGTACCCAGTGAGGGAGGCAGCCTCACCGTTGGGCTGCTGGGGGCTCCGGGGGAGGTCGAGCTCGGCAGGGTGGCTACTGCGGGTGACGATGACTGGCTCTTCTGTCACGTTGATGCTATTGCACTGCATCAGATCCTGAAGGAGGCTGAAGATCTCCTCGGCCCTGGAGCACTTGAAGGCAAAGATCCCTGGATAAGGAGAGGAGATGGGCGGTGGACACCAGGCCCGAGCAGACGGCTGAGAAGCTGGATAGGGTGCACGCACAGGACAGGTTGCTGAGCCACAGCCCAGGCCTCCTCACCCTCACACCTCCTGGGACACTCCAGACTCCCAGAGCAACTGCAGCGACAGGGCCCCACAGCTACTCTCACTGCCATTCTTCAGGGTGCTGGGGCTGGAACCCAGGGCCCTGTACATGGTAGGCAAGGGATCTGCCTCTGAGCTGCACCCCAGCCCAGCCCACCATATCTCTCACCCTGGGGCCCAAACAGCCCTGCAGCTATGTCTCCTGTGTATGCTGGAGACATCGCCATGGACACTGATGGCACGAGGTGAGTGAATGTGTCACTGCACAGGCCTTCCCCATCTTTCCCTGCCTGCCACCCCTGCTCTCCAGGAAAACAAGCCCTGCCAGTTTCCAGCCCTTAGCCCAATGCATCTGTCCAGCAGCGCGGCTACAGCAGGAGCATCTGTGCTGGTTACAGCTGCCACTGGATACCTAGCCCAATGCCTGGCCCCAGGGCACAGGCCTCCTACACACAGGAGCGTGAGCTCGGGGGCAGGAAGGCGGAAGGACAGGCACAGCTGAAGGCTGATCCGGTGGGACAGGCGAGGGTCTGGGTGCACGCAGCTTCTCAGCCCTTCCATCTCCAACTTGGCCACTCAGTGTACTGGAAGCGGCAGGACAGGGCTGGAGCACACTGAACTCAGGATCCTAAGATGATCCTGGCATGGGGCCACCTGCAATGTTGCCGTGATGGGACCTGGGACTTAGGGAGGCCACCCGGGGAGAGTATGTGCACGAACTCACAACCAAGACAGTACAGCCTGGAGACGGGGCAGCAATGACATTAAATGACACTGTCATATCCAGTATGGACAGCTGTGGTCTGCAGGAACAGGAGGGAAAGGACAGAGTGAAGGTACAAGCACTGCTCTGCCAAGGGATGCTGAGACCCAGCAAACACAGAAGCCTGAATTTTGAAAGAAGCCAGGGCTTGGGCAGCTGGGCACAGATGAAACTACCCTAGGGACCAGGCAGCCTCTTCTCCCCTCTGCTCAGTCAGCGTTACTGCCTCTGGCCACGACTCCCAGGGCCGGGCACATGCGGGGGCAACACAACCTCTGAGACTGTCTCGCAGCTTGTCCCTCTGCAGTCACAGGCCCTGTGCGTGGTCAGCACTTGCTGGGCAGGACACCCTCTGTAGAGTTTATGCCTAGACCCTCACAGTCAGGGCCAGAGCTGCCGCAGCTGGAGCCCTGAACCCATGGAACAGCCCCCTCCCCATCTCTGGCTGCAAGGAGGGAAGGAGGGTGCTCCATGGGTGGGACTCCCAGGCTCGGGCAAAGGTGAACTCCTGAGGGTTCACCTGCCCCACAGAGATCCAGGCGCCCTGCCTCCCTCATCTCACTCCACGGAGCCAGTGTCTCCCACCTGCCCTGTCCCCCTCCTTATTCACAGGCTGGGGCACAGGACTGGAAGTTCAGGGAAGTGTGTCCCCACTGGGGGCAACAAAGCCCTTTGGAGCTGGACTTGCGGAGCAAGAGTCATGTGCAGCTGTGGAAAGGCCTGGCTGAGGACAGCAACTCGGTCCTACTAGGCTGTGCAACACAGGGGCCCTGCCGGAGCCCCCGGGAGTGAAGGGACGCAAGAGCTATGGCCTGGATGTCCACAAAGTCCTGCAGTGACAGGCCGTGCGCCCCGGGCCAATACACTGAAGACACTGCCCCGCGCTGGGTGACTCCTGCCATGTCCAGGGCCAGGCTGAGTGTGGAGCCCACTGTTGAGGCCACAGTGAACTTCCCAGACGCTAGCACCTGCGCTGTACCTCCCAGCCCGGCCTGGCCTGGCGGGCTGGCACACTCACCCTGGCCGGTCTGGCAGCGGCGGCCGCTCTCGAAGGAGAAGAGGTTGGAGTCGCAGCCGTAGCGCCGCAGGCAGAGGTAGGGCCAGCGCACGGCCTCGCGCCGCTGCAGGTGCAGCACCAGCTCGCTCCGGGTCAGCTCCATCACCCCCACACCCAGCTCCACACCCTCGTCATCCACGTTTGTCACCTGGGGGGACAGGGGTCAAGAATGAGACCTGAGCCCCCTGACGGCCGGTGCACGCAGGGCTGGGCTGGAGGGAGGCTGACACTCTCACGTGTCCGCCCCAGACACCACGAACCCCTGCCACTCCAGCACGGTGTGCAGAGCATGGCCAGATGCACCCGGGTTCTCAAGGCAAATCCGCCTCTGGGGCCTCGGTTTCATCATCTGGACACAGAGGGGAGAGGCAGGTAGTTGACCTCCAAGACCAGGACATTAGATGACCGATGTTAGGTGACCTGTAGCAGCCCGTGGCTTAGTATCTGAGGACCAAATGTTAACGAGGAAGGGGATCAACTATGAATGCACAATCATGCTGGGCCTGGTGGTGCAAGCCTGCAATTCCTACACACTGGAAGGCTGAGGCAGGAGGATCACAAGTTCCAGCCTGACCCTGTAGTAATTTAGTGATTTAGCAAGACCTTGTCTCAAAACTTTAAAAAATGAGCTGGGTGTGGTGGCACATACCTGTAATAATCCCAGCACTCCGGGAGGCTGAAGCAGGAACCTGATTAACTACTTAGCAACAGCCTTTTTCAAAAATTTTTAAAAAATCAAAAAAGGCTGGGGATTTAGCTCAGTGCAAAGGCCCTGGGTTCAATCCCCAGTATCCTTTCCTTCTCTTTCTAGAACAAATCAAAATTGTAAATCCTGGGTAAAAAGTCTAAGGCAGAACCAACAGATTCTGCTGCCACCTCCCACAAGGATGAGCTCCCAAGGATACCCTCTTCTGGTATCTAGATAACTACACCTCAGTGCACCCAGCATGGGGTGGTTGCGCCCCCTATGGGGCAAGCCGAGCCTCAGCTCCCCGCGGCAAACCACACACACGGCTCACCAGACATTAAGCACAACAGAAAACACCTAGTGCGTTTTAACTCACAAATACACACCTTTGTTCTTTTTCTCCAAAAAATAGGCATATACACAGTGATAAAAACGCAGAGAGGAATGAACACTTCCTAAAGCACTACTCTGGTCCTACAGTACAACACTTCGTTTGGGTGCCAAGAAAAGAAGTCAAAAGTGGCAGAGGTCTGGAACCCTTCTCACCCAGGATATCTCCCCACGCCCGACCTCAGCCTGTCACGTCACCATCCCCAGAGAAGCTGTGGCATTTGAGGGCTTGGGGCTGCACCCAGAAAGCTATGGAGAAAGCAAGGGAGAAGGCTCTGGGTACCTTGAACTTGGTGGGGTGGTTGTCGGGGACGCTGTCTCTGTTCAGGCAACCGCAACAGCCCCCCATGGTGTCAGTGCAGCGGGCCCACCCTGGGAGGAAACGGGACAAGCAGGTTACCGGCGTGGCTCCAAGAGGCCTGGTCCCTGCGACGGTCGACTCTGTAAAACAGACTGGAAGACACGGACCCTCTGTCAAGGAATTCACCTTCATCCGGGGCAGAGACTTTGGCTAACCATTAATTCAAGCTGGACAGTGCTGAGCATTCACATAGGGGGATGGAGAGGCCTTCTCGGAAGCATCAATCTGGACCTTGGTAAGTATGCAGGATTCTGACCCACGGAATGGGACGGGAGGGAGGGGCCGGAAGTGACCAAGCCCTCACCTGGACTCAGTAAGACTCTGTCCCTAGCAAATCCCAGATACCCTGACGTGCTGGGCATGGTGGTGCATGCCTGTAATCCCAGAGCCCGGGAGGCTGAGGCAGGAGGATCGTTGTGAGTTCAAGACCAGCCTGGGCTACAGAGTGAGCTCAAGGCCAGTCTAAAATGCATAGCAAGACCCTATCTCAAAAAAAAGCCAGATACCCTATACCCCTCCCCTTGCCCCCTTTATACTTTTTACCCATTTCCCCTTCATCCCAGTTCTCTTTTCCTCCTTGGCCATCTTCCCAACACCCACCTGCAATGTATCTCTTTGATGTCTTCTTCAAATGAATTGTTACATTATGAGCTTGAAGACATATGCACTATGGTTACCGGGGGCTGATCAGACCCTGCGTTCTCTGCTCAGGGGCGTATGGTGAGGGATAAAGAAAGACAAAAGGGAAATTAACAGGTTCTGTGGACCAGGAGGTCAGGACCACAGATGCGGCAAACACAAAGCCCTCCTGGGTTGGCCCACCTTTATTAACCAGTGAGAGGCATAGGGGAGGAGCCGTGTGCTTTTCCTGGAGCAGCAATTACAGTAAGAACGAGGTAGTAGAATGAGGAACAAGTTTGACATCACAAAGGAAACAGGTGAGGAGCCTTCTGAACACCTGGGCAGGTGAAAGTCCTCAGCAGATGTTACTTTGCCTCAGGAGTGCTGGGATTATGAGGTTATGAGATTAAGTCCCACCCAGCCAGGACGCCTGCAAGCCTTCAGCAAAAACTTCCCTATTCCTGAAGCAAGTCTGCCTCATGACTGTGGGGCCTATAGTTTGGCCCCCATCAATCTATCACATAGCCTGGGCCCCAACACATGATTGGGTATCTCTTCATTTAAAAAAAAAAAAGCTTGGGACTGAGGTACAGCTCAGTAATAGTGTGTGCACCTTGTATGCACAAGGCCCTGGGTTTCATTCCCCAACACCACAAAATAAAAACAAGCTGGATGTGATAACACATGCCTGTAACCCAAGTACTCAGGAGGCTGATGCAAGAAAGTTCCCAGTATGGACTACATGGTGAGACCCTGTCTCAAAACAAAAACAAAATGCTGGCTTTACTCCCCAGTGACCAAAGGGGAGACTACAGGGCTGTTTTGCTCTTCCCTCCAGGATTGTGGTACATAGATTACATCACAACAATCAGGGCTGTGCCCAAGATGCAGAGGACACCAGCCAGGCTTGTATAACTGAAAGGAAGAAGAAACACAGGGACAAAGCCAGGTACGCTCTGTACCTGTGATCCCAGCACTCAGAAAGCTGAGGGAGGAGGATTGCAAATTTGAGGCTGGACTGGGCTGCGGAGGGAGACCTTGCCCCTGTCTCAAAGAAAAGAGAAACGCACCTTCCGGCCAGAACCACCATCTTCCAGTAATCTGCCAAAATGACAAAGGGAAAGAGGAGGGGAAACATGTATGTTCTCCAGGCCTTTTAGAAAACACAGGTTGTTCCTTTGGCCACACGCGAATCTACAGAAAGGGTTGATACTGTACACACCAAGGGGAAGGGTACTGTGCAGAAAGGAAGGCCACACAAATGTTAGCACGGCAAAACAGGAAGAGTCCACAGTGTTACCCCTGCCAAGAGGACTAATGTTCATATTGAGCATATTAAACACTCAAAAGAGTTGAGACAGCATCCTCAAATGCATCAAGGAAAACAATCAGAAAAAGGAGGCCAAAGAGTAAAGTCCCTGGGTCCAACTGCACCAGCCTGCCCCTCCCAGAGGAGCCCACTTTGTGAGAACCAACGGGGCGGAGCCTGAGCTGCTGGAACCTGCTCCCTATGAATTCGCGGCATAAGCTAGGGATGGAGCTCTGCCACTCGGCACCTAATTAGCGACTAAGTGTTGTAGGGCCTGTTTAAAAATAAAACATCGTCCTGTGTGGTGAGGATGGTTTTCTTAACTGAACAGGTGTGTGGCTCCTCAACCTCAGAGAAACAAGTATTTGGAACAGATTCTCACTGTACCCAGTTAACTGTGTCAAGTCTTTCCTCTTTGGTGTTTTCCTTGCTGAAAGATGTGAGGTACTCTGCAGGTGTGCAGCCAATGGCTAAATATCTTTGAAATATTGGTATTTCAACTGATATTGATATTGGCTTGAAGATCCTCTGAATCGCCGAGGAGAAAAGGGGTATCAAAATAAGTGAAAGTCAATGTATGGCATTTCAGTTAAATAAATTGTTTAAAATACCCTAAAGAGAAAGAGAGAGATGGAGAGAGAGAAACCCATGGACCAGTTCTAATCCAGTTTTATAGGGTTAACCTGCTTTTTTTTTCTTTTTTAATCTTTCTTTTTTCTTTTTTTTGTCTTTTTGAGACAGGGTCTTGCTATGCAGTTCAGGCTGGCCTTGAACTCACTTCGTAGCCCAGGCTGGCCTCGAACTCGCAATGATCTTCCTGCCTCATCCTCCTGAGTGCTGGGATTAGAGGCATGCACCACCATGCCCAGCTCACTTGCTGTGAAATTAGCTCTCTAACATTTCTGCTGAGCTTGGAAAGGCTTGAGCAATCCAGTGACCCCTACCCTCCATTCCTCCCAACTTGAGACACTTCAGAAAACAGGCCAACATGCAGCTCTTACCTCATCCAGGCCATCGGGGAGCTGACCATGGGAGGGGCATGGGTAAGCGTGCCCACTTTATTCCCCCTGTTCTTGGTGGGGTGTCATGGCAGAGTCTGCAGAGAAGTCACCTGGATCCCTCTGGGACACACCTGGGGCTCACCTAGTAGAGGAGACAGAGACCACAGATTAATGGAAACCTTCCAGCCACATCCCCAACTGTTGGTGAAACTGACCCACTGACTATCCATCCCCCCAGGACATCTGAGTTCATCAGTGAAGAAAGCAAGATCATGGGCAAAGGGACCACAGATTTCAAGCCCCTCACCAGCTCCCAGCATTAATGAATTTGATGTTTGTAAGAGTCCAAGACCTACCAAGTCACCTTCACATCCTCTCTGAATCCTGTTACAAGCCAACATACTCAAAACACCACCCTAGCCGGGCATGGTGGTGCACGCCTGTAATCCCAGCACTCAGGAGGCTGAGGAAGGAGGATCGCTGCGAGTTCAAGACCAGCCTAGGTATAAAGTGACCTCAAGGCCAGCCTGAACTGCATATCGAGACCCTGTCTCAAAAAGACAAAAAGACAAAAAAAAAAAAAAATACCCACCACTCTACCTTTGCTGAGAATTTCAATTCTACAAGGAGCTTTCTGAGATCACTGGAATGTACTAGAAATTCAGGACACCAATACTCCTGTTTCTACTTGTTTGTTTTTGTTTGAGACAGGATCTCACTGTATAGTTCAGAGTGCCCTTGAACACACCATGTACCCCAGGCTGGCCTTGAAATCAGAGTGATTCTCCTGCTTCAGCCTCCCAAGTGCTGGGATTACAAGCATGCACCACCATACCCAGCTGGACACCAATATTCTACTCCATGTTGTTACTCCTTTGTATCTGGGAGATTCTAGAGAGTCAATTCCTCTCACCATGCCTGATTTCCACCCAAAGGCCTTAGTTTTTAAGGGAAACATCTGTAAATGGCGGAGCTTCTATATAAGTAACTTCTCGAGATAGGTATGTAAGGTCAACGTTCAAAAAGAGTTTCTTCTTTCAGGACTGGCTCTTCCAATCCCGCATTTGGAAAGTGGACTGACTATTTCCCAAGCTTGGAGAAGCTCAATTTTAACGTAAACATTAGCAACAAGCCATCATTTTGAGGGCATGTGGCCCCAGGTAGGCGAATCAAGACAACTGGGCTTTGCAGACCCTTAAAAGAATCCCACTTCCTGCATTGGAAAAATATTCCCAAGACCCCAGTACCTTCCTTTCTTGTATAACTCCCAAGTAAAAGGACCCCCCCTTCGTGGTCTGACTCGTTCTTTGTAAGAAGAATCAGCTTTAGCAACTGTGCACAGACTAAAAAGTCAGGTGTCTGGGAAAACACTGGGCTTAAGGTGCCTGGCAGTGAGTGAGGTGCAAAGCCAGAACTACTGGCACAGCCTTGGGGAGGTTACTTGTCCTAACTCCATCTCTTTTTCTGTAAAATGGGGGGGGCACATCATCAGTTAGCCCACCCAGGATTATGCTAGACAGGAGGTTGAGAGGAGGCGCTGATCTGGGATAGATGTGGTTTGGGGACAGGAGGTACAGACCCTCAGAGGGATTGAAACTGTGTAAGATGGCTTGGGGTAAAGAACGTGGGTAAGAATTCTGGATTTAGGCATGGTGGGGGCGTTCAGGAGGGGTCCAAGGAATTTCAGTACGGTGGGAGCACTGGGAGGCACCCTCAAAGAGTGCTGGGTGTGTGGGCGTTCCGGGTGTGTGGGCGTTCCGGGTCTGCGGAGTGAGGGAGTGCGGGGGCTCCAGGGTGGGGGAGGGTGGGGCCTGGGCGTAGAAGCTGCTCGGTTCGGGACAATCGGGGTATTTCAGGAGGCCCGCAGGGAACGGGGGAAGTCGGGCTGTTAGTCCAGCCTGGATCCCCGCCCCCAGTCCCGGGGCTCTGCCGCCCGCCAGCCCGCCCGGGCTTCCTAGGGAGGGAGCGGAGACTGCAGCGCGGTGCGATGCGGTCTCCGTGGAGCCGCCTCGTCCCCGCCCCGCCGCGCCCCGACTCACATCGCCCCGTGGCCCGGGCGGCGCCGGGCCCCCCGCTCCCGGGTACCGCTGCAGCAGCCACCGCCCGCCGGGAGCTGAGGCCTCCCTGCCCCACCCCGCCCCAGGCGGCGGGGTCGAAGGTCACCGGCAGCACCAACGAGACGCGGCGGGCGGGCGGACCCAAGCAGGGGCGGCCGGCGCGCAGCCTAGAAGGTCCCCTTGGAGGACTTTGCAGTCGGGCACAGGGAGCATGCGCAGGCGCCAGAGGGCGCTCCTGGCCAGTGGCTGGGACCCCTGGCGGGAGGGGGCGGGGCCTCAGGGGCGGGGCTTATCAGGGGCGGGCCTGTCTGGGGGCGGGGCTGAAGGGACTGAAGTATGGGCGTTCGCGGAGCAGAAAGGAAACCCAAAGCTTAGGGGAGGTCTGAGGGGAAGGAGAGGAAAGGGCAGGACCAAAGTCCCAGGGGTGAGAGAGGGGCCCCGGGGATGGTCCAACCGGGCCTGGGGAAACAAGGGACGAGCAACCTGAGGCGGGTCTGTCCCGAACCCCACGGACAAAACGCAGGGCTCCGGGAACCCAGCGGAGTCCCCGCCCCTCCCCTGGACTCGCAGCTGGACGGTGCCCGCAGGACCCAAGATCACGCCGCGTCCCCGCCGCCAGGTGCGCTCGGCACAGTCCGGGAAGACGTGGGTACCGGGGTCTATGCTCCTCTTGCTCGTCCCTCCTGCTATCCCGGGAAACTTTCCGGGGCCACCGGAGGGAGGGGACGCACTTCTGAGTTTGGGGTGGGAGGTTCAGCCGTCTGGCGGGGGAAAGAAGTGGGGCAGCAGTTGGGCAGGTAGTAAAGTGGAGGTGGAGTTACAAGAGGGGCTGGAGGGCTCGTCCCGGACCTCCTCCTCTGTGTCAGAGTACAGTTGATCTTGGAGATGGTACCAGGCACCTTCCGGGGCTCCACGTCACCTCTCCTTCCTTGCTACCTGGAGCGGGGACTGAGATGTTAGAGGGAGGGGCTGCTTTTGGTCTAGAGGGTGAACAGTCCATTCTGGAAACCTGACCTGGGGGACCGAGCAGGAAGGAAACAGGTGGGTGTGGGGCCAGGAAGGAAGCAGGGTGGCACAGGACATCTGCAGAGAGGGTGGTGAGGCTGCAGGCACCGGCATTGTTAGGGGCCAAAACTGGGCCTACCCCGGAGTAGGGCCAGAGGTTTGGTAATCGCCCCACCTGTGCCAGCTGCTGTCGACTGGCCCAACTCTGAGGCCTCCTCCTAAAGTTTCCTGAAGCCTTTTGGCGTGATCTTGGGTGTGTTAACTAATCAGGTTCAACATAAAATGGGATAATGGAAACTATTTCATAGGATTATTCTAAGAATGGACCATGTTGTGTAAGATTCTAGAATAGTCTCTGGCACAGAGTAAAGAGAAGTTTGCTGTGATTAATTTTCCCCAAATTATGTGTATATTTGCCCCGAGCTTGGCTTTGTCCTGTCTGGTTTCTTCTGTCTTCCACTAGCCTGTGAGTTCCTGAAGTACACGGCTCATCTCTGCTCTGCTCTGGCAGTCACTTGCCTTCCCCAGGACACTGTGGTCCCATCAGGACTTGAGGGGAGGAAAGCTTTAGAGACCAAGATTATCCTGTGGAATTGACCACAGGGGCTGAGGGTGCAGCTCCCAGCAGCCCTTGTCTGCCACGTGCAGGGTCCTGGGCTTAACACCCAGCACAGCAAAAGAGGGAGAGAAAAAATGCGTCTCTTGATAGAAGCCAGAACCTTTCTGTCCTGGGGGAGCTTGTGGAATAGGGGAGGAACTGAGAGAGATGCGAAGAGCAGCGAGAAAGAGCAGGTGTGACAGCTGGGGCTGCGAGTGCCCCTGTGGAGCTCAGGGGAACCAGAACTGGTGTGGGTCAGAGAGGCTGTGAAGGCTCCTGGGGTGAGGGGCTCCCTAGCCAGCCCCAGCCTGCAGAACTGGAAATATGGCCTGCTATGGAGGGAGGGGTGTGGCGAAGCCTTGCTGGGACAGGTGTACAGGGGAATGGTGGCTTCCAGGGTGAAGGCTGGTGAGGTGAGAAAAGGTAGCCTCCTCAAAGGCTCACCAGAAAGGCAAAATTATCTTAGCTGTCTCTCCCTGACCCAATCATGGGAGACTCGACTCTGAACTTCATGAACAGCAGCTGAGGCCCAGCCTTGACATCTGGCTCTGCCACTGTTTGACCTTGAGTTCCCCATTTGTGCTCATGGGCCCTCAGTTTGGCCATCTGTAAAACAGGGACAGTGGCCCGTAAGTCCCCTGGCTGTTAGCAGGACTGAGACAACACTGTAAAGCACTGAGCAGTGCCTCGCACACTATGAAGCCCAGTGAATGGAGGTGTTTCTACTATTCCGGGCAGACTTGGCTGCCAGTGCTGGTGTTGAACTCTGGCTAGCCTGACCCAGAGGACAGTCCTATCACCAGGGAGTCGGGGCCACCAGTCCAGACAGTGACTCAGGCCAGCTTCCAGAGGAGGACCCCATGGATGCGTCTGCTCAGGTAGTTAAGTATATTGCCTTTCCTGAAACCACTGTGCCCTCTGTCCTGTGCCCTCTCCCTTTCCCACCTGGGAAGTAGTTTCCCTTGTACCCAAATTCTTGTGGCCCTTTTCAGGACTTCCTGTCCCCACAACCCCCTCGAAACATGGGGCTTTGGCTTTTGTTGGGGGGAGTGACTAGGAATCGAACTCAGGACCTTGCGCTTGCCAGGCAGGTGCTTGTGCCACTGAGCTGTACCCCTGACAGGGCTTTGGCTTTGAACTCATTCATATGAATCCACTTTACCTCTCCTAAGGGGTCTTTGTTGTTGAAGCAAATGGAGGGGCTTTGGCTCCAGGACAGAAGGTGAGTGGCTTCACATGTAAGATTTGGGGGTTCCCTCTAGGTACACCACAGATGCAGAAGTCCACCTGCTGCCCTTGAGCTCAGTGAGGCTCTAGGAAGGAACAGTATTTACCCCGCCAGCAGAGAGGCTAAGAAGTTGCTCTAGATTGGAGAAGAGGGTGGCAATGAGGGAAGAAAAATGAAGGGAAACCACAGCTCCTCTTCTCCTTCTGCCATCTCTCTTCAGGATCCTGCAGCTCCAAGCATGTGCCCACCTCTCCTGGACACCAGCCTCCCCCCGAACTGGCCTGGGGTTTGGACCCTTCTGCAGCAGCTCCCTCCGCAGGACAGTGATGTGCGCCTCCCTGTCCAGCTTCCTTCTGCCCCTGTTTACTTACAGTGGGAAGGACCTTGATCCTGGTCAGGTGACATGGATTTAAGGCCCAGCTCTGCCACTAGCTGGGGATACCACCCCTCCAGGCCGAGTTCTCACATCTACATGAAGGGCCCAGTAGCATCTGCTCTGCCTATCAAAGCTGACTTCTCAAGCCAATGAGAAATGGACATGGAGGATCTGAAATCAATAATGGAATGGACAATGTACAGCATGGTTGCTTCGTATTTATTGAGGCCCTGTGTGTCCCAGCCTAAAGGCGAACAGTTTAATTGGGGACAAAGACGGGGGCATGAGAGATCATTAGAGAAAACATGTATGCAGAAAGTGACAGGGCAATGCTGTGGACTGTAGGGTCCTAGGGGCAGCGGGGGAGACTGAGGCTGGCTTTACTGCACTCCTCTCCTGTGTCTATGCTGTTTTCTCTTGAGCTTCTACCACCTCTCTACCCAGCAGCTAACCTTTTCAGGATTCTCCAGCCAACCCTCTCTAGCTAGCCTGCAGGGCTGTCCCCATCACAGCAGAGGCCTCTTTCTGCAGGAGCGCTACTGCCTAGCCCTTGGGGAGGAGGAGCTGGCCAAGCTGCGGCTCTTCTGTGCCCAGCGGAAGCAGAAGGCCCTGGGACAGGGGCTGGCCTGCCTGGTACCTCCTGAGCTTGAAGGACACACTTGTGAGAAGGTGTGTAGTCCCCTGCCACCCGAGCCTGCCCTTTCCCCTACCCCTGATCCTCTCACTCCTGCCAAAGGGGCAGCTCCTGGGGTTCTGACGTTTTGCCAAATGTCAGGGACAAAGAGGGACCAAGTTTGGGAGTCTTGGTGGAGACCACAGTGGGAATGGGCTTCCATGGTCCAGGAGAACAGGGTGGGGGTGTGAGGGAAAAAGCAGGAGGGTGGTCAGGGCTCCGACCAGCCCCACCCCTGGCACAGCAGTGCAGGCAGCAGCTGAAGCCAGGAGAAGTTGGAGTGTTCGCAGCCCCTGAAGGTGAGCAGCGCTGCTGGCACCGGCCTTGCTTTGCCTGCCAGGCTTGCGGCCAGGTCCTGATACACCTCATCTACTTCTACCATGACGGGTGTCTCTACTGTGGCCGTCATCACGCTGAACTGCTACGGCCTCGCTGCCCAGCTTGTGACCAGGTAGAGCCCCAAGGGGTAGTGCAGGGGGTCTGCCCAGGGCCCACTGCAGGAGCTGGCAGGCAACATCCACCTGAGCTCAACTCTCCCCATGAGTAGGGAAGGGGTACTGGGAACAGTCCAGACCATCCTGCTCCCTCCCTCCCGCCTTGAGCATGTGGGACTGGTGCTTTTATCTGTGCCAGCCCCCACCACAAGCAAAACCCCTCACATTTTTTTGGTCCCGAGCTGGGGTTCTTGGACAGGTGTTCATCTCAGAATGCCGGATGCTCTGTGTGGTGCCTGAGCATGCTGGAAAGACCCTTAGGGTCTGCGTGAGAGGTAACACGGAGCTCTGGGGCTAGGATTCAGGAGCTGGGCTCCAACTTTTGGCTGTCCCTCCTGCTAGCCTAGGGAACTGGCTAAGCCAGTCAGTCCTCCCTGGCTCCAAGAGTGACGGAGGTCAGTGGGAACATCTGTGGAGGACTTCAGTGTGAACTGGTTGTGAGGCGGGGTTATCGGATGGATGAATAAGGGAATGAATGAATGAATGAACTGAAACACTCCCTGTCCCTCTCCCAGCTGATCTTCTCCCAGCGCTACACCGAGGCAGAGGGAAGGCACTGGCATGAGAACCACTTCTGCTGCCAGGACTGCGCCAGGCCCCTAGCCGGGGGGTGCTATGCCCTACCAGGGGGCAGCCCTTGCTGCCTCAGTTGTTTTGAGAGCCGCTACCCAGACGCGGGCTGGGGCCCACAGCGGGCACCGGAGGAGTGGGCACCCCCAGGTAAGGAAGCAGAAGATGGGGATCAGAGCATGAGAGGTGGCGGCTGGGGCAGGGCTTGAGGGGCTTCTCCTGGTTAGGGGATCCCTTCCCCGCCTCCCCATCCCTCCTGCAGCTCTGACCTCCCCCACAAACCCCACAACCGCGCCTCCTGGGGGCCCGCAGCTCTCACCACGCTCCGAGGGCCTGTCGAGCCTATCCAGCTCTGCGGTGGGGCGGCGGCGCCGGACTCGCTCGAGGGGGGCGGGGATGCGGCGCCGGGCAGCAAGGGGGCGCGCGGGGGCGGGGACGCGCACGGGGCCGGGGACTGAAACTCGCGCTTCTGCCCGCGGTCGGGAACAGGGGCGCACGGACCCGACCACGGCGGAGGGAGCGCAGTGGCTCAAGTCCCGGTCACCCGTAAAAGGCAAGGCCGCAGGGACCCCGAGGAGAGCGCCTGCCCCACCTGCTCCTCGTCCTCGGATTCAGAACCTGAGGACTTGTTCCTAGGCCGGCGCCTTCTCCGGCCCCGGAAGATCCCGGAGGACAGCGATGCCTCGAGAAAGCGCTGTTCTGTCTGCTAGGGCGCCGCGCAGGCCGACAGTGCGGGCGGCGGGCAGCGGCGGAGGGGCACTCCAGACTAAAGGCAATCGGGGCACCCAAGGGGAGTCGGCGAAGTGGCAAACGTCAGCGCCGCACGTCCTGTGATTTCTGGAGACTTTGGGGGGGGTCCCCGTTTCCCGAGCCGCGCTTCCCTGCGGGCCGGCCCACCCCCACAGGCTCCCTGCTCCGGAGCCAATGAAATGATTACTCAGCGTGGGTGACGGCTGGCGGCTACGGAGCCGGAGGCGTGGAGCTGCCCGGGGATGGACCAGAGGCATGGCACAGGAAAGCCGGACCGCGCTCCTCCTCTCGCGGAGCTCGCGAGCGCGCAGGCGTGATTGGCAGCCTCTGCGGAGCCCTGCACTGCCGGCAGCGGAAGTGCTGCACCGGAAGTGCGTCGTCTGGGCGCGCCACTGGGGCGTCGCGTGGAGCCTGTGAAGAGGTGTGAGGTTTTGGTATGGCTTCCAGCGGGGTCCCGATTGGTGCTGCCAGCTCGGCAAACGAAACCCCCGAAATTCCGGACAACGTGGGGGATTGGCTCCGGGGCGTCTACCGGTTTGCCACTGATAGGAATGACTTCCGGAGGTAACCGAGC